>JAODTK010002054.1:0-12500 GCA_026419785.1 Sclerodactyla briareus | reverse complement strand
ATACATACATACATACATACATACATACATACATACATACATACATACATACATACATACATACATACATACATACATACATACATACATACATACATACATACATACATACATACATACATACATACATACATACATACATACATACATACATACATACATACATACATACATACATACATACATACATATACAATACATTTATGTTTATAACTGCAGCGTCTGCATTACCGATGCATAGGCGAGTCCGCCTTAATAGTTTTTGAACCGTTTGCAGCACTCTATAGAGAAAAAGTACATCCCACTCACTGAAGGCAGGGTGTCCATCCGCCGCGATATCGTAAAAACGGTCCAAAAAACTTTATATCTTATTACTTCCAAATTAGTCATTAATATAGCAATTTTGATGAGGTGACACGGGGTCTATAAGGGCAAAACAATAAACCAGATAGGCGATACGTCTGGATATTGTGTAACACTTCCAATTAACTTTGTTACACGAGAACCACGGCCTTATAAGCGTGCCGATGATTCGACGATCATTCCATCCGTGTCCGTACTTCTGGGGTGTGGCTAAACGAATGAAAGAAATCCTTCTTCATAAAGTAAGACTTGTTCAAGAGACAGCATGTATCTGGAATGACAACTGCGTGAGGAGGAAGGGGGGGGGGGGGTACCTGACGGCGGACCGACCTCTCAGGCCTCGATTTTCTCGAATGCTCACATTCAATGTTTTTTTTTCTCTATTGCAATACTCCAATGGGAGATGTCAGCGACGATAAAAATAAGCCTTTATTTTTCTTTAATAAGTCGTATTCAGCACAGATTACATCGGGCACTTTTTCACACTCAGCATCCTAGTGCAGCAAAACACGTCTTCATTTTTCTGTCTGCCCATGCACCTAGAAATTATTCATGGGATGACGATTTCATCAGCCTGAGCCTGTTGAGAGATTCGTTACAAATGTGAACGTGGGCTTGTTCTGCAGATTAATGCTGGATGCTCTTATCCTCTAACAAAAGCCGCCGAATGGCTACGTGACCTCTCTCCATTTAGCGCAATGTACAATACACATCTATACATACATCTATACATACATCTATACATCTATACATCTATACATACATCTATACATCTATACATCTATACATACATCTATACATACATCTATACATCTATACATCTATACATCTATACATACATCTATACATACATCTATACATACATACATACATACATACATACTACATACATACATACATACATACATACATACTACATACATACATACATACATACATACATACATTGAACGTATTTATATAGCGACCTCTCCACTAAGCTCAAAGCGTTTCACAGAAAGAAACTGGAAATAATTGAACAAGTTCGATTGGAATTCACTCTTTTAAAGCTTCTACAATCTACATGTTCCCTGATTCTCATGTTTTGGGACTGAATATACACTGTTGAATTTTGAACATGTAAATTGGTTTCGGCCACCCCTCATGAATAATAATGAATTGCGACGTTATATCAATCAATGCATAACTCATGACTCCTACTCTACTCGCGCAATCAAAATTTAAAAAAAAAACGAATACCACAAAACCATCCACTGATGAAGTGTCACTCAATATGGTTATACGATTGCGAAGATAAAAACATATAGATAGATAGATAGATAGATAATAGATAGATAGATAATAGATAGGTAGATAGATAGATAGATAATAGATAGATAGATAGAGAGATAGATAGATAGATTAGAAATTGACAGTTGACTGATGAAAGTCTTCGTATATGCTGTATTCGGTTTGCTAGTCTCGTGAAGGCAGAATTTATTCAGAATAGAATGGAACGAACACTACTTAGGCAAACTAAATCACCCGTACCAATCAGGTATTAATGCCGCACCACGGCAAATGAATTTTATGAAGTATGTTCCTCAAAAAACCAATCAACGTCCGTATAAATGATGAACTGAGCTTGTACATGGTCTTTCTGCAGTCATTAAACAGTTTATGGGATTCATTGCTCTATCATCAACGTAGAAATGGGCGAATTTCAACATCCTTACCGCATACAAATCCGCGTACTCTGAGAACTGAGAACCTATCCTTAGACTAGGATTCCGTGGATGGTTACTAGTGCGGTATGAATGTGAAAAACCTGATTTTTCGGGAATATTTCCTACTGATATTTTAGAAGGAATTACCCTCCACACTGTATTTGAACTAAAGGGCTAGAATAATCGCAACAAGGTCGTTGAATTGCTTCATGTGGATGATACTCCATTAAATCGATTTGTCGTTTGTGGCCTAATTAATGCCGCATAGTTGTTAGTATATATATAGTACTTCTCTACTCAGTGTTCGTTCCAATGTATTTGGATTGATTTGGGTCGCCATGAAATTTTCTGCAAACCCAATTCAGATTATTAGAATACTTTTTTACGTGGAATTGTTATTCATTGGGGTCACGCTGCACCATACATTCTTCTAATCTATTCGAATCCAGCCTAAACCATCTGATTGAGGATCATGTTTTGTTAGAGTGATTGTTCACTGCCCTGAGGATAATGTAGAGTGAATTTATTGTTATCCTCGCAAAACACACGGGAAGTGTTCGGGTATATTATGGGTTTTGGGGTTTGTTGTAGGACGCCGCGTCTCTGTTCTCCGCCGCCGCAGTCTTCGCCGCCGCCGAAAAAAACCCCCTCACAGCTGTTAGCGCAATAACTCTTTAACGCTTTATCCGCTCATCTGAAAATTGGTTACAACGTTCCGCCCGAGTGAAATCTTGGATGAGTTCGTAAGTAAGTGGGCTCAAGACATGTTTTTTTCTTTGGTGCCCAATTATTTTGTAGGTTTTTGACACGAAAGTACTGGTTATCCGTTATACACGAAACTTGTGGGTGGGGACAGGAGTTGGTACCGGAAAAAAAGATGTTGATTTCAAGGCCGCCAGAGGTCAAATTTGGGATATTTCTCGCATTTTCTAACTGGTTGGATTTGAAGAAAGAAAACTGAAGGAGTGGCAAAAGTTGGTCCCTGAACAAAAAGGTAGTGCCATTTCAGAGTTCCCTGGGGTCATCAAACGAATATTATTAATGTGCTTCTCTGAACGAGGTCCACAAAGGCTATTGTGTATGCGGGGTATATACACGTGAGCGGTTCACCCGCCTGCACATGCCTAGTTTTCTGTTGCAAGTATAAGCGCCCGTCGTCCATCCACGCGTTCCTCGTCTACTGTGAGAGGATACTCTGATTAGAATTGCAACTACCGTGTTAGTATATTCTAAACATGATCCACATGATAGGCTTATATATAATTGCATGGAATTGGAAACTAGGTTAGGATGCAGCTCATGCAAGTGATTGTTATATTTCCTTCTTCAAAAAATTTTTTTGAGATCGTATCTGCTGATTATATCCGCATTAATTATTAAAATAGAGACGGTCCTCCATCCAGAGCAGATAGCCTAGTTTTCGATGAATTCTCAGACTCCTTTTTCGGATTAGGTTATTCCAGAATTCCCCCTTCAAATAAACTACGAGAAATTGAGGCAAGGATGTTTTCATTTCATCATATTCCCCACAAAAACGTTGTGAGAGGATACAGAATGGGATAAAAACATAGACATAAATATTGCGAAGGAGGTTCAAAAAAAGGAGCTTGTCGGAGGTATGGAAATCTAAGAGTTAGAGTGCCAATCATTTTACAACTAAAGGTTGGTTGCCTTTGTCCTTTCGACGAATCGAATGTGAAAGTTATGGTAAACAACATGAGCAGAGGACAAAGGGTGCTTGTGAATATTGTAACAGATGTATGCACCATTGCACCAAATAGAGATATCACAAAAATCTGGACGGAGGAGGTTTACCCCTTACCCATGGCAGAGCAATCACTGTCGGGCATGAGGGTCCCCAAACACTGTTGATCTCAAAGGGTCCGTGGGGAGGAAAAGGAGTTGAGATCCTAGACGCTAAAGTACTGTTCATTCCGGTTGTAAACTCCCACAAGACCACTTGTGATGCTAATTGAAGAAGGAGGCAATATTGTACTGTATTTTATGACGTTCGATGAAACACTCAAGCTTTGCTATAAAGATATCCTAGAAGTGGGTTCTCGTTAACGATGATTCGTCAGATTGAGCCCAGAGGCGGCAAGAGGCAAAAAATTTTCCCGAATGAGACCACGTTGGAGCCTTATTGCATGGTATGTGTCAGCGAAATGACATGAGGGTGTAATTGCAATGGTGATAACGGAATTATCGAGATGGCTCGATCAATTCCTGAGCAGCAAAATTAATTCCATTTCGAATTGCGTGGGGATTCTGTGTCTTTGCTCCATTGGTCTCAGAACTTAGTATAAGGGTCCTATTAGCTCGAGCAAATGGAAAACGTGAGTGAAGATGTTTTGGACATATGAAGAAAAGATCAAAAAGTCTTTCCAAAGGAACATAGATGATACATTAGAAAGCTTCGTCTGATTGAAAGAACTTCGCACGGTATATATGTTCGTCGGATAGTGACTCGTATGTTTGAAAGTGGGCGTGGATACTCTGCGCGAAGGCAGCCATCTGTATTTCTATGACGGAACATAGCGATGTTGGTAGAGACCAACTTTGGGTTTTCGCCATAGAATTAAACACACATAGAAATAAACAAGTTTTCGCCCTATGGGGCCCAACCGGCGGCCATTTTAGTTCCGCAAAATTGTTTTCTCGGCAAATTGCGCGTTTGAAAACATGGCGATCGTTTTAAGAACCAACTTTCGTTTTTTTGCCTCACGGGACCGTCATCCATTGTGGACTCTACGTAGTTGATTCTATGCAAATCTTGCGGGTTTTAAAAAAAAGACACGTCGCCACTAACGCTGAAGACCTGGCAGGGAGGGCTTAGAGGCCTACACGTTGGCGGTCCCCGCAAGCCGATATGTTCAGTTGCTGTTCGATATCATGTATATCGATGATTGTTTTCTCTCACAAATCTACATGTACGATAGGTCATGGCGAGCGAGGCTTTATGCTTTCGATGTGGGTTTAAAGGGGAAAGCAAGCCCGTTCATCAGAAGGGGGGTGACAGTGTCTTATAGCCATCTTTAGTCAAACTATTACAATATGCCAACATATGTCACGCTCACCAAGGTAATACTTTCTTCCGAAATTGTGTCAATTTGTTTCAATCGAGTTATTGCCCCCATTAACATGCGTTATGCCGATCTCCGGCTGCGTCGCACGGCTTTGCCTGGAGGGCGAGGTTAGCCGACATCAAAGAGAGCGAATCCGGAGCCAGTCGTTCGCTATGACGCCAGTTAAGCGATATCGGAGACAAATCGGTTCGGGCTCTGCGTGTCAACATGTCGCGCAATATGTTGTTGTGACCGGTTTATCGGAGTCCGAAACTACATTACAGTTTAATTTGACGTATTTTCCCATCAGGGCGGGACTCTGATTATGACAATATCATGTGGTACCTGTACATCATCCCTTATAACTACGCTCGACAAATTGAAATGCGAAAACTCTAATGTTGACCTGCTTTTATACGTATATATAAGTTTTGAATCCATCACCCGTCCCCGGAGACCGCGATGGCCCCTAAAGCGTACGCTAAAAAATTGAAAATAGTGCCTCTCGAATCACCAGAAAAAGCCTTCACGGCTTCATAAGGGCAGTGTTCATTGCCTGTTCCAATTGCTAAAGCGGAAGAATTTAGCTGGCAAAAGCTGGCTAGAGGCGGTTCTATAGAGGCAATATTTTGTTTGGAGAGGGCTAATTATGGTGCGACCATTTAAGCGGAGCGCCCACTATCACAATGGCGTACCGTTGAAGAAAATGCCTTTGGAATGGAATATTATAAACCGGAACCAGCAACAAAGAAGGGCGATTAAAAGAAACTGCAGGCTTGCCGAGACCATTCAGAGGTCCTATATCGTGGGAGAATGGAGAACAGCCTCATATAGATAGCACGTCCAAACCCCATTTCAATACGATGTACTATGTGGGGTTATCGGCCTTCAAAGTTTGCTCTATTATGCAGAGGAATAGAGAAAGGAAATCGGGGAGAATCCAATGCGCGATTAACGCATGACTCAGACTGGACAACCAGGGGAAAGTAGTCATGTATTCATGTTCATTTTGGTGAATTATCAACATTAGCAGAAGTTCTGGGGTTTTATCTCACCAAAGTACCACCTACCAACCCATCAGCAATCCTCTCCATAGACAAAATGCAATGAACGAAGTGAAAAGAATGTGTGAATTTCAAAAAGAAAACAAAGATTGTTTGCAGGGTTTGTGCACAATGTTGGGTGAATCATTTATCATGTCATTATGGGATGTTTTACGATCTTGCGAAATACACATCACAAACTGCAAAGGCTGTAATCCGTAACGGCGTACGAACTTCGGGTTTGGATGAAGTTATTCATTTTTTTTAAATTCATCCTGAAGGTTTCCTTTAAATCAGTAGTCTGATTTGGGGCATTTTTCCATGCAGACCATGTCATTTTTGAGCGAGGTTTAAAGAAAGCCCACAGCTCCCACCTCCACAAGATAACTTCAAATCTGTTTTTCCACGTAATCAAAGTTGAATCCCATCTAGTGACCTCCCTGGATGTACATGCTTCCCTGTAAAGAAATAAAAACAAATCGTGCCAGGTGGTGAACTAATATACCTGTGCCCTACGACTTTTGAGCCAGTGAGATAAGCCAGTTTCTTTGTGGCCAGCGGGCTTTCAGGAGGCTATTATAAAGTATTCTATGGTAGTGTGTATGACGGGTCATCAGCAAAGGATGAAAACTTTTTCGGCCCCCCCCCGGTATTCTCTGCGTTGCATAATTTTGCCCAATGGCATCGTTTGCCTTATTGGCAAACTATTTGTACTGAGTGGGAAAAAAACCAAGCGTCTGGGCTGGACCCGAGATTTGAAGAAAATCGTCCCCATTTCTGAGGACTTACTATGAACAGCTTAACAATGACCAATGTCGGAGGAGGCAAGACTATATATAGGGGCGTATGGACGGGTATGGGCACTCTTTTTCAGTACGTTCTTTAGCAGTATGTATTGCGATGCATGAACCCCCCCGACGAGCACGGCACACGAATCGGTATCAAGACAAATCTTTGACTTTGTAACTTTGTAAGCGGGAGTTCGTGAATGTACTATGTAGCATACCAGTGGGCGACGCACGGGAGGAGGGGGGGGGGGTGAGTTAGAACCCCCTATCCAAACCCAAGTGATAATTGTTAACAACAAAAACTTAGTTTGCCAGTTCAGTTAGAGTTTTGCAGCTGTATTTACTATTTAGCAAATATGCAGGACGGCATGGGTCTAGGGCCCATAAATTGTACTTATCTGGATAGGAGGGTGAGGCCATTGCCAGTTCCCCTTCAACCCCCCCCATCCCCTCCGGGACCAATTTCTGCGTTCCGTATGTCATATTACCCGGACAATCTCCAGGGCGTATTTCTTGCCCGTAACTTCTGAAAATAAGCACATTTTCTAGACATCCGAACTTTCGTCCTTATCACCAAAGGTAGTGTGGCCCACTGCTTGCGAAAGAAGAAAGAAAAGAAGAACACATGACAACAACATCCTATGAACATCCGAACGCACCAAATTTTGAACAGAAATTCGACCCCCGGTATCATCTACCCGAATCACTTGGGGGTCACCCAGTGATCATATTTATCGGGAGGTTAACTTGAAATTCGAAATGGTTATGATGAAGGTTAGGTCGAGTGAGGTCAAAAATGGGGGCAAAGGTCCACACGGAAGCTGGTAACGGACGGATCCCAATGGCGCACGTCACGTCTCAACCTTGACAGACATTTGGTTCTCATGTTAAAGCCACAAGAGTTTGTTGACGTTGGTTGACCTCGGATAAGGTGACGTGGTTAGTTTGAAAATGATCCCTCCGCAGCTTATTAGTCCAAGACGATCAACTATGTACGTCCTCCGCCAAAAGGAGGTATTTCCCTTTCAAATATCCGATTTTGACATTATTGGTCTCTGGTGACTTGCCAGGGCAACAGGAAATAGGGTTCGACAACACCACATGACGGATATGAACTCGATGACCCATTGCGTTCCACAGATATCGTGCTGTCAAGAAGTTGCTACATACGTACACATACACACATGTATACCAGTCTTTTAATAATGCGCGCCCAGCGAGGGAGGCAACATTTATACAAACCTGGCGACGGAAATCAATCCGACCCCCGGGAAGAGCTACGTTGACAAAATGCTAAAAACGTGGTAATTAAATGGAGACACATATTATGAGTAGTTGAAAGAAAAGTACCGATGTGCTGTAGAAAAATTAAAACAAACGGTTGAAGTACTTATTTGCCTAATCGGAAAGTCTCCGTTGTTTTCGAGGACAGCTACGAATGAAAGGGTTGTTTTAAAAGCCTGGTATAACCACCGCATTGTAGCATGACCGAACCTGAGGTGCTAGAAGGAAAAAAAACACAACCATTGCCTGAAAATCCCCCCCCATTTTTTTTCATACGAAACAAGACATGTGGAGCGTGATTGCATTTGAATATAGGTTACAGTTGGCCCCTTGTGGTCATTTTATTACACCTTGCACCCACTAACATACTTGTGCATATGAAAAGCCATCTCTTTCATTCCTGGGGATTCGTTAGGTAGTTCGCATATTTAGGAACGGCACGTAACATTCAATTGAAACATTTCAAGGCCTATCGTTAATACCGAGTGTCGCACTCACCCTGACCTAGCGCTAAACCATCTTTCACCACCAAAACAAGAACGAAACTTTGCGTAGTGATCCTTGCCTTTTTTCCTGACATGTTCCTTACGCAGCTATATCAAACCCTGCAAGATGTGTGTTGCCAAACTCAAACCACAACTTGACACAAAACGATCACCAGCAATATTTACTCAGCGCATGAGATGAGATCTTGTTGCTTTTGACCAAGGGTCAAAAAGTCATCTGATGGCCAATTGAAAGAAATACTGAAAAATAAAACCTGGTAAGTAAGTATATCTTGAAGAGTGAAGGTAAAGTCAGAAGTCATAACCAGCGAGGTCAATGTTTTCCATTCAGTGTGGGAAAGTCCCAGCGACCGTAACCGAAGTCAGCAGACTGCAGGCAAGGCTTATTGATGAGGATCACTTTAGCAACATTCAATACTCATAAGTGACTGCTGGGTCAAAGCAGATAGATGAATGAAGTGGCAGTTCTTTGAACGGACGACCACCATCATTAACAAATGTGAAAAAGTATCTTTTTTAGGGGTATATGTGTGGGAAAGAGAAGGCATACAGGCAATATATTATCAATTGCATCCCTCCACTACCCTGGACAAGGGCGAGCAGTGTAGGTACAGTCAGTGTCAATAGCATGGTGTATCACATGTGGGTCATTGTCCATGCGGTAATCAATAATGTGGGGACTGAGGGGTAGTCATTGCCAGTCAAATTCGTTTTTCAATTTATACGGCAGAGTAGTCTGTGGTCTTCAAAAGTGACTGTGGGTGTATTCAATTTTCATTTTTTTCAGGCAAAAGTGACTGAGGGTGCATCATTTTGTGAAAGTGCAATGACTCACTTGTATGGGTACAAGGGGTGGTATTGCAATTGACAGTGCTATAACTGTCAGAATACTTGTATCAATAGCCATTTTTACAGTCCATCAAATGTCTTATTGCTATTTTTAAGGGTCAAACTTTTCACTAGGCTTCCAAATCACACATTCCCTCCTACAGTTGGTGGGGGTGGTTGAGGAATGTCTCTCTATATGACACACCCATGCAGCACCTCCCATAACAATATATTATGGCTGCACGGATAATAATAATAATACAAATAGATAATAGTAAACAGACAGAGCTTTGTAATTTAGATATATAGCCCATTGTGAGAAATTCCTGAATTATGTGGGCTCATTTAATGTTGCCCAGTATGACTTCTGGCGAATTGTTTAACATGTTATGATCCTGGCAATCACTTTTCCCAAATAGTAACATAGTTGACAGTCAACACCAGATAGAGAGGCACTGGGGAAGAAGAGAGAGACTTTATAGACCTTAAACCCCTGCCATTTTGCCTGGGGTACAGGGTATGCCCTCACTTTTTGCTAATGGGGACAGGGTAATGCCCTCACTTTTTGATCAATAGCAAAAAATGCCAAAAGTTGTGCCCTTCTTACTTTCAGAGTTTCCTTGACCCTTGCGTTCTTCTTCCTCCAACTCACTGTTCTACACACACCACAGTTAATCCCTTCATTAGGGCTGTCTATGAATCACAGTAAATAATACCCAATGGTCAGTCCTGCAGGTCAGTCATAGTCATTCACAACCTGGAAGTGTGATTTTCGCATTCCCGTAGGCAGTGAGGGAAGTGTAAACAATCAGATAATCAGTAGACTGAGTGAACACAGAGACTAATTGGATTACCCCCTCTCAGTCCTCGGAGCATTGCCAGTGCAGATACCATTTCCACACTGAATGGCTGACAGGCAGTATAAAGTTTATTATGTGTTGGTTACTTCTCACTTCTTTGCAGTCACACACACCAGCTTGAGAGGATTAAAATCCTTTGAGGATTGGAATGTTGACCAGTCAAATATGAAGGCTTATTATAGTATAACACACAATGCAGACAGTGGTTTGAGAGGATAATGATGGGCTACATAGGTGTTCAAAGAATTCAGAAGGGACATTTCCTGTGTGCATTTCTGCTGTAATAACTAGTTAAATGGGAAAATTGAAGATCATAGCACCGTTTTCAATCAATGTTAAGCAACAAACTTGGCCAGTCTCCACGCGAGTTAAATATAATATACGGCTATGGAAGAAATTGCCAGTGTGTCTACCCCTCCCATGATATCCATATATCGTATAGAAGTATATGCAAGAAGGAACGTATCGCCTTGCAATTAGGAATTTGACAATTAATGCAGTGATGCAGGCTTCAAGAAGGCTACATTTTCAATTTATAGGCTTGCCTATGAACCTGGGGGAGGGGGGAGGGGTTGGGGTATGTAGAGAAAGAGCGTATCTGCCTGCAATTCCACGCAACCCATAGCACATACAATGACCACTACTGATCAGGAAGGACTATTACTAAATAACATAGGCTGGTAACTGGCTAGTCCAAATTCAGAATAGCAGGGAATAATAATTAAAATGACATGAAGAAGCTTGTACTGTCGCACTGGGGAATACTTGTATTGGGGAAGGGGAGGGGGAGGGGGGAATGGGGAAGCAACCCAAATTTATGAAGATATGAAGACGGCAACACAACACTTTGGTGGTCGAAAATGAAACCCACTAAATGAGAGGAGGGATACGAAAGAAGAGGACCGGTTCTGCTTTGCATTAGGAATTTGTCAATAAATGCAGTGATGTGCAGGCTTCAAACAGGCTAACATTTTTAAATTTTCATAAGCTTTGGCCTATGAAAACCTGGGGGGGGGGGGGAGGTGGCTGCAAGACCAAAATTGCCACCTACCCGTAGCACAACACAAATACTGGTCAGGAGGTACATGGTCATATAGGCTGGTCATGGGGGCTAATAATAAAATGACAATTCAAGAATTTGTACTGTTTGTCTAGGGATGGGAAAATATTTGTGCTAGTCCAATACTCAAACATATCAGAAGAACAATTAAAATGACAATTCAAGATTGGTTACGTCTTCACTGGGGGAAATATGTGTTGGTTGGCTAGAGCTTGTCTCACTCTGTACAATGGAATCGTTTTGCAGAGATCTAAGGATTGTCCTATGGTGACCTGGATGACTTGACGTGATACCAAAAACAATTAGGGTTATTCTCATCATGTGTACAAGCCACACACTTAATTTGAACTGATAGATACTGCATTTCTTAGATATCATGCTGATGATATCTAATGTCAAATGCCAAATTATCCAACATTCCAGTGTTTAGCTGTCTTGACTTCCACATTCATTGAGATAGCTTGTGATAATTGTATCGTAGTATGGTAGGGTAAGGACTTTTTCGTTTGTTCCTAACAAGACGCTTCCGGCAACACATAAAAAGCATGAAAGATCACCAGGTCAAAAGAGGCAAAAGGTCCATAGGTCAACTGAGGTTAAAGTGGGTCACCCAGATGTATTTCACCAAGACCGAACGAAAACTTTCCATTATAACATCTCTCTAAAATGTTGCGTTGCCGAGATATATAACCGATTTTCCTTGTATTGACCATCCACATTCATTGCGATAGATTGTGATAAGAGTACCGTGGTATGGTAGTGGTCATTGACTGTTTTGGTTGTCCTTAAACACGACGGCTTCCCGCCATACCAAAAAAAAGCAGGCAAAATAACTAGGTCGAGAGGTCAAGTGAGGTCAGAAGGTCAAAGGTCAAATGAGTTCAAAAGGTTAAAACAAGTCAAAGTAGGTCACCCAGACGAACAAAAGTTTCCATTACGACATCACTCTAAATGTTTCCGTTGCCAAGATATAGAAGACTTGCCTTATGATGACCCT
>JAODTK010002052.1:0-10125 GCA_026419785.1 Sclerodactyla briareus | reverse complement strand
GTATTTATCTTTAAATCCCTCCTTTCACCCTCAGTCATCTCAGTTAAACTACCGTTCCACTCAATTTTGTTGTAGGCATTACTACCTTCCATTTCTTAAAAAAAAAATACTCAGCTCACTGCAGTACTCCTAGAACGTTAACGTCCTCGTTTGGAGTAACACCTCGACTGAACAGATATCTTTTCTCCTGGCGGTCCATCACCTGTGTTGAATTGTGGTACAAGCCTTTCAACGAAATGGATTTACCATACGGATGGAATGAATACCAGATATATTTTCCTTTCAGGCCATTGTGTTATCACTACTATAAGATAAAAAAGAGATATCACTTAAAGGCACTTTTGAAACTTTTCACGGTATTGGGGCTCTGAAGCAACACAGTCAAGGTCGGAAACGTGAACCGTCGACATGGCTTAGTAACGAGTTATGTTTGGTTTCTTGGAACTGAAAGGCTGACCCCATGCAGGAAAGAGCGATGTAGGTGAAATACGTCCATGAGACGAATTCGTTTTAGTCATGTCAATAACGAGACGGTCTGTTTACTGGAGTCTCCATTTGGTCACTTAGCCTATCAACATACTTTTAGTCTGACACAGCTGTAACGAACACTCGTACCTTTCGCTGCCACATACAATGCCATCTGGCATTAAAAGTATTACTTTTTCGTGCATGACTAACAACCCTGGTCGACATCGTCCCTTGACCATACGTTGCTTGAGGCACTCTTAATTTATGCATGGCCACTAATCCGGGCGGAATGCCAGTCAGTTAGATTGAACGATGAAATACCTTCCCTCAATAATTTCAAGTACATTACCTTCAGTGAAGTATGGGAAAACGGGAGAACGATTAACTCCTGTATTCCTTACTCGCGTGGTCAACCGGTGAGTACAATCTGGAATCTCCATCGAGGGTGTCCCACGTTTTGTAAAAAACCTATTAGAGAGAGAGTAGTGAAGCTTTCTACTTGCTAAGTCACTCCTAATTTCAAGATCGTGTCCAACCAATTTTTTGCAATCATAGGTTATTACACAATCATCCAACGTTATTGTACTCAACCATGTGCTGCGTGACTTCAGGTTGTAGGATGCTTTCCATTCAAACCTTCAATTGAGAAAAACAGTGATAAAAAGAAAAGAAAGCAGAAAAGAAGAAATAGTATTGTACCATTACCATGAAATGGTAACGAACTTATCTTTAATGTCCTCTTTTTCCACGGAGTAAATAAATGACCATAACACTACGAATGGGTCTGGTTTTGATCTCCCTCCCACATGCTCATTCCACTTTCACAATGTTAAAATGTGTAATCTTCAACCATAGTGCCTAAGCTGAACTTCTTATATGTTTCTAATTTCTGTTAAATATGCAGGGCATCCCATAACATGTAGTTCGTTTGTTGCCATAATATATGCACCGATATACGCGATGGTAGCAGCCCGGCTCGCAACGAATAACGTGTGCGTCTATGCAACAGCTATGATACACCGTATGCGTTCCCGTCCATGTCCGGTATGGATACTGGAATACTTTCCCGTTCTGGTCCTAGCTTTACAACTACAGTTCCAGTTCTCATAAGACCATTCTTGTTTTCAGTACGGGTCAAACTACCCCCCCCCCCCCCCCCCCACCCCCCGCCCTACCTACCCCCCCCCCCCACCCGAAAAAAAATGTTGATTGCATGGAAAAAATTGTAAACTGCGCCTATTTATAACGACTGTTGTACAGAAATTCGAAATCACAATTCTTATAGTTTCGAGCCTAATTTGGGGAGAGAATATGTGTCTTATGTTTCGGTCACGTCCGAAAGGTGATATTTGTGAAAAACCATCGAAGGATCTGACCGATACGCAAACGCACACAAACACACAACACGCACCTCCCACACACAGTGCACGCACGCACACACACACCACAAAGCACACCACACACGCACATACACTTAAAGACACTAACGGAGCGAGTGGACCCCATTGCGGGGCCACCGGCACCCATGAGAACTCACCATAGAAGTTCCCCTCAGTGGACATTTCTTAACCACTACGACGGTTACCCATAGCAACAGTAAATAAAGTGAAATGGATACATATATCCGCCGGCCCTGACAATGAGCAGCAGTTGTAAGTATTAGGCAACAGTAATGCGACATATTGAACGGGATACTGTACAGAAAGTTTGGAGTGGTGTATCAAGGGCGCGTATACTTTGGCAGTTTGAGCAACTTTGCGGTTACTCATGGGAAGGGAGGGTCCGCTTTCCCGGAGAAGGTCAGGCGATTGGAATCACGGGTTAGAGCGGCTATAAAAGGTGTCCTTCCACGTGCTTCCGTGGTGTGTAGTGATTGGACCCGTCCCTTCCCGCCAGCGCTAATGTAAATTTTTCCCCTTCCTGACACCCTCGGCTTCGTTTCACTGGCAGCGACAACTTCGTAATTTTTATTTTCTAATACCAGCGATGGCCGTTATAAGATTGGCTCACAGTGTTATAGGTATAATACTAGAACGCATGTGCGCTTCATTTTCTATCAAAATGCCTAATTACACCACGTTATTGTACTCATCAAAAAAAATCAGTCTTCAATGAATTAGTGAATGGACCGATAATCTGTGTGGAATATGGATTAGCCCCTTCCCTATTGGTACTCTTGCTGAATCTCAGGACCTGTAACCAAGTGCGTTGTACGTATGCTCAGCTCAGCGACTAACTATTGAGGCCGCGGAGAATCAATAAAAATAGCTAATAGGCTGAAGATCTTCCTCTCTGTAAATACCAGATTCTTTTCCATAAACCACGGAGTGAATTCCCAATGCTGGCGCAAACACTCTGCATGCTGTACGAACTGTCATCAACAACTGCGAGTTTATTGATTCGAGAAAATTACTCGCACCTCCTGAAATATGGGTATAGCAAAATTTAGATTGGGCCCCATCGCTTCTGGTCGTTATAATGGGATAGCTGAACTTCACCGCGCCATCCTCGCCAATAGACATGCAATAGACCTTTTGAAACCATGGTCGGGGGCCAACCTCGCACTACTATTAATGCATGTGGGTCTCTGAATGCATAATGGGTCAGTACTCACATAAATTCCAACCAACAGGCTCTCCCAATAAATTCCGTACAGTGTGATGCGTGTTTATTCAGGTTGTGAACCTACCCAGCTGATCAGGCCATCAACTATGGCAACTGACTTTACCTCCAGACGTCACAGATTATTCGGCCCTAACACCAGTCCTCAATTTTCATTAGGATACGCAAACGTCTCTTTTTCCCTGATTAGCCTGAACGCGGCAACGTTCGGGGGCCGAAGGTAGGGAAATGATTACTGGTCCTCATATTTGGGCCACGGAAGTCGATTCGATGTATTTGTAATAAATCCACTGATGCTTCACGCTTGCTTCGGGCATTCGGTTCACTGAGATTGGTCCGTTGTGAAACATGTCTTACTTGTAACAAATCAGCACTCCATAACAGAAAACTTGCCATTTGATAACATTCCACATCCGTTTTTTTCATACCGACAATAAGAAAGTTCCCCAGAGTACCGCAAGTACAATTGGCGTCACCAGAGGGAGGGGCACGGGGGCTATGCCCCCCCCCCCCACTCGAATTCCCCCCCCAAATTTTTTTTTTTCAATGTTTCAACTTTGACAACCCATTTGGCACTTTTCCGGCTCTCTCTTTCCTCCTTTGCTAATCAGATTGCTCCTACTTCTCCTCTGACGCCGCAATTTTTGGTCAATTCCAAACAGTGTACACAAAATTTTGCGCGCTTCGCGCGCAGTAGTAACCCGGTTATATTATCTACGATTTTTCAATCAACGTCCATTTGTGGAGTTGCGGGCCAGTTCTTTAGATCATAAAAGACATTGACATACGAGGGTGTGCGTAGCTACCCCTCCAACAACATTGGTCACTTACGGTATGTTGTTCCCGCTCTCCTAATTCCCATTCAGTTTTGCTTGAATAGTTCAATTGTTGGTCAATATCAACAAACATAGGGGGGTGCAAGGGGAGGGCACTAGCGAGCCCTCCCAGTGCGGGCAAAAACTGTGGCACAATGATGAAAACACCCCTCCAGAAATATGGACCCAGTAACCTCGATAGGGGGATATCATAGATGATATCCAGCAATGCGCAGAAAAATTGCGTGCCTTCTGAGCAGTAGTAGCCGTGGTTTGTTGTTGCTTTAATACGAACCGATAATAACTATTTGAGTTCGGCAAATTGTTTTTTTTTTTTAGATTACTGCAATTGGTGATCCTGTGGCTATAGGCATCTGGGTACATCCCTGGTCCAGCTGAAGGCATGGCAATTAGAGGAACGGGCGTAGACACCCCCTCAACTTCATACCAAGACAGTTGATTCATCAGAGGAATTTCAATCAAAAACAAGCCCAATTTTTTAGCGCGCTTCCGCGCGCGGTAGTACTTTTCCATCATGGAGGCTTTCGAGATTTGGGGAAATTTTTTTGCCCCCCCAAAAAAAATGAAGCGCCCTGTACGCCTATGATTGAAGCCACGTGGAAATAGAACATTTGACCACTTCTCGCGAACAAGAGTTTTTGTGTAGGAAAAATGACTTGCAAGTTATGGCAATCTGAACCAGATTTCATCAAAGGGTTCCTAAAAATGCAAAATTTTTCCAAAGGGGAGGGGGACACCCCAGCCCTTTGACCCCTCCCCATGGCCACCCCCAATCAAAATTCCTGGCTACGCCGTGCCGCAATATAAGCTAAGTATTTATTGGTATGCTCCCTTAGAACATAGTAATGAGGAAAGCCTCTTGAATGACTTGACAAGTCTAGAATAGTAGCTACGTCTTTTACATATAAATCACGAAGTTATTAATAAATGACGAGCTTGTACCACTGTAACTCGAGCGTAATCACGGCTACGCTCCAATATGTTAGGATTCAAAAGGATTCCTTGCATGTAAGAATACAAACAGTACTTAGCGTGGATAAGCCTGTATGTGGCAGCAGAGCTCACAGGCATTTTCAAGTAGTAATACTATAGTCTTCTGTTGGAGGGAATGTCAATGCCAAAAAGGAACCTGAGAGACACAGGACGAGAATTGATGCGACCCTTTAGTGTTATCAGAACGAAAATTCGATGTCATCTTAGCTCAAAAACGACAATAACGCAATAGTACGGAGGCTGATCAAGCTGAGTAGATTAAGCAAGTGAGTTGATGTTTGATCGGGGTCATTTTGGGGAACAAAAAACCGAACAAATCGTGACAAATGAATATATGGGCTGTGTCACATTGTAAAATCGACCAGAATACACTCGGACATGACGTTTCCCGTAAGATATGACCACATTTTGCTCGGTTCAAACTCAAGAGGTTGCCGGTGTGATCGAACTACGAGGTAGACAATCACGGAGGCACTATCCTTTCGGTTTTTCTGGTTGTACAATGTCCCGTTTCTGAATTAGTGGGGGGAGATTAGATAACAGCATGTTCTTTGTTACTAGGTTACGGTGCCCAAAAGTTCCCTTGACGCTGCGATGTTGTAACCAATCTTGTTCTCTGTTGACATGTCCGCATCTATACGCTTCCCTGGGTGTCAATCATTGAGCCAGTGAGTCTATAGGTAATGACCTATTATCATGTCTTCTTCTGAAAGAGTATATGCAGTCTCCTCGTATTCTACCAGGACTGCGTTACTGACACCGTGTCTCTTGAATCTGTATTCGTTGTCCTATAGACTGAACAATTCTTTTACACTACACTTCGATCTCAGTTTATCACCGAAGAGATGAAGACCTACAAACTAAGAATAGGCCTATATGTCCTACTTTATGGAATACGTCATATTCGAGTGTGATAGTGTTAATCAATAAGACTACAGGTCAGTTTCATTTTGCAGGATCATGACAGTCTGTATACCCCAACAAGGTTTATAATACCATATAAACTGGAAATACATACGAATGTGATGAAGGGAGAATTTGGACTTTGGGTACTCCTCGCTGATGTTCCTTTAAATATTCGCTTAAGATTATCGCCATATCATTTTGGCAATTGTAGAAATTGAGGCGAGCGTGAAAATTGACATACACAAAACGGCAAGCCTCTATCCCTGTTTAAGAATCACCGACCATAGGCGATATGGCAAATACGCATTTAGGAAATTATGTCCACCCCTATTCGTCGGTCGCGTCGACAGACCGTCCTTCGCGTACGTTCAGTGATTGGTCTGTAGAAACATGGCGGGATGCAGTACAGCCAAGTCGACAGTGCTTCCCATGATCATTCCGAGTAATAACAGGTACGTTTCCAGATCATAGGTAATGACTGAAGTGATATGTTCAATCTTCTATTCTAAGTGCTCAACGCTGCTGCTTGGAAAACAGGTGATTCTTCACTGGTCAGGTATCAGTCAGGTATCGCGGATATAGACGTTATTCTTATAACTGTATAAACGGGATTTTCACACTGTATGGAAACCATTTTCGAACATGCACCTAGTCGAACATAGACAGAAGTGAACAGCAAATCACAGAATATATGACTAGTTTTGGCTCAACCCTCATTATTCGCTGTCAAAAAATAGTTGAACATGATGCTAATGCGCTCTAACAAGGTGTGAAGAGCAGGTAACACGTGTCTTATTATTGGGTCAAATTTAGAGATAATACTGGCTGAACACTGATACTTGGCTCGGTTACCAAAAATTGAATTTTGAGTCAAACGGAAACTCGAAATTAATAAAACCAAAATATGGGCTGGTTGAACATTCATCAGTGTAGATTAGCATTTCATGATAGCTTCCCAGCTTTCGCCAAGTGCTGATGGCTGCCGGCTAAGTCCTTCTGGGAAGTTCGATGTACCTGCTTGTGATAGATGAGAGGTTTGGAAAAACATGGACATTAATTGAGCCGGACCACAGTATCCCGAATAATTTCCATGGAGGTAATAAATCAGTTATGAAAGAGACCTAGTACCGATGCAAATTGAATGGGTAATACCAAATTGAAAGAACAACAGGAGTCATGGCATCTCGGTTCGATAAATACTTAATATAGTGAAGCTGCCCGCCTAATTTTTGCGTGCGGCTGGAGCCGCACCTCTAGGGAATATTTCATCACTCCACTTGGCTATCTGTAAAGAGAACAGAATTAATGTTCAAAATCCTTGTCTTTGTGTATAAGTGATCCAGACGATACTGCCCCTGTGACCTTTCTGGTTGCTTGGCTTACAGCCCCCAAGCCGTTACAGCTTGCGTTCCTCTGCTGCGCACCAGAATTTGGTTTCTCGATCCCACAGAAAGGATGGTGATGATGCTGTCTTCATCGCTGGTCCCCGTATTTGGAACACACCTCTTCCTAGTCATATTCGTGAGATGCGAACTTATCACAGCCTTAAGCGTTCTCTTAAGACCTACCTGTTGGTTATCATTGTAATCCTTTTTTCGTTTCTTCTTTGGTTATCTATCTGTTGTATGTTAAGGCGCTGTGTTCTTGTAGAGCGCCATATAAATATTTACTCTTATTATTATTATAATAAGCAGCTAATACCATCTCGACAACGCGTGAGTACCGCACGGTCAGAACGTGTCCTGAGACTGAGAATTGTATTCAAGCAAACAGGCTACTGTAAAGTTACAAAAGATTACTATGCCTGTAAAGCACGTGAATGATTCGACGCTCCACTCCGTCGTAATATCCTCACATGATGATGGTAAAAAGTTCCACAGAGGAAAATGTAGGATTACTGAAGCATCATTATCAAACGAAAATAATTAATATTTCCAATATTACTCTCATTTTCCTGCATGATAACCTCTATGTTATTACTGCCAGTTGTCTTAAGGTTGCAGTTCCTGTACAATTGTACAAGGGAACAGGGAATAGGTTGTATTCAGTATAAAGTTGGCTCAAACTGTTTTTAGCAGAAAGGTTCAACATCACATCTGACACTTAGCTCGTGTGGGAGAGGTTGCATGAGACCAGCCTGGTATTCACATAGAATCATTTCGCCCATTGTGTCCAAATGAGCTCACCTTAAGGAATGCACCTGATAATTTTTAAAACGCTACTTAGGACCTGAAAACAAAACTCACTGAAGCATTTACCGCCATGCAAATTATTGTTAAGAGGTTTTTTTAAAACTCGTGCAACAAAATAATCTCGCAGAGAATGAATAAAGGTTTGGGTGCATTGAAAACCCGTGTCCTCATGTTGAGATGTGAAATCACGCATCACTGAGTGGACATTTCATAAAGAAATAGACAGAATGGATATAGAAGGTTGTAATAATTACAAGAAACCAGGCGTGATGGAAAACATGAGCATGAATCACGAAGGGAGGATCTGCTACGGGGTTTGAACCGATATTCGAAAAATCAAATTAGGGCCACGCCTATCGAGCTACAAGGGTTGACAAAAACATAAATAAGATAGTGTATGTACTGCAGGATAGTTTTGCTTGGTAAATTTTACATGTAGGTAGGTGAAAATTCTACTGGAGGGATATTAGTCAGAATAACACTTGTCCAGGCGAAACTGGTTGCAGTCAACTGTTTTATTTTCCTTTATGAATGTGTGACGATATTTCACATTCAGTGAAAATAAAATATGAACTAATGAGGAAGCAATTGCTTCATGAGTGCGATGGAACAGTGATCATGGGAGGTGCAATTATTTCCAAAATTTTGATTTTGAGAAGTCATTTGATGCAATGTAGCGGTGCATGGACAAAGTATAATGTTCGGGAGAAGAGTTTCGACTCTGAGGTATGATGAATTGGTCAGGTCAGGTTTTTTTGCATCTCGTGATAATAGGATCGTCTGGTAGGTTGCACTAACCTACACTTTTGTCAAATTGAATAACGCATCCCCTACAATGAACGGGGTGTTGGGTGTGATCATTTTTGTTAAGGTGGCACACACATTATAGTACACAATGGACGCCACCCCCAGCACTAGATGACTTACCATTCTCAATGCCCCACTAGTAGATCAGCTTTTTTCTATAATTGCCACATAGTTTGACTTAAAATGACCCACTCCCCGAGTCAACTTTGTGACTGACCATTCAAGGGAAGGTGGCGTAACTGTGAGACAAGTCGCTGCCGCGTTCGTACACGAGAACGTAACCGGATTTTTCTTCAAAAATTTTCTGCTCAAAAGGCAACTCCGGCCCTGAAACCGATTTACAACGAATCACAATGGTTGACGAGAACACCCAACTGTAACATACAGTCAGTTAATATTATATATTATTCCAGCATCGATATCATTCGATCAAGATTCTTGTATTGAGTAATTGAATTAATCTTCATTTCAGGGCAACTGCCTTTGGGGCATTTTCCAAAACTTGAATAAGGAAGCCCTTTTTGAAAGATGAAAACACCTCACATGTTACTGGACACGTAAGCGACCATCGTGAGTTTCTAATTAGTGCCTCTGTTCACTTTGTATTCACACATGGGGGGCATACAACAATTCCTTTAAATCCTTCAACACATTTTGATTTCACAGGGATTATTGACGACCATAGTTTTTTTTTTTTTTTCCACAAACTACAGGCATCCCACAACTTGTCCTACTCGTCACTTCAAATTGGTATATTGACTACAAAATCCATAACGGCTACATTGCCAGGCAAAAGTGATAAATCAGGTCTCATGTCTGATTGGCCGTTGATGTATCGTTTCTCTAAGTGTTCTTATAGGATATTGCAACGACAAGATTTCGTTCGCCTTTTTGATGTTTACTGTTGCTCTACACTGTTCGAATTTAACAATATTGTCTGTGGGAGAAGTTGCGTTATATAATGCCATTTTTCAACTTTATTATAAGTTCCTGCAATATTATGACCAGTTTGATAGGACTGGATTGACCGAGTTGCTACTAAGCTCTCTTTATCATCCGCACAACCTGTGCACATACTATGTTGTCTTAGCACACTGATGGTATATGAAGAACGTCACCTGATTTTCAAGGGCAGTCATGCACAATCGGTGTTCCAGACCACCCCGACCATCCAAATAGAGTCTGTATTCGTGAATCATTTCCTCCATCAGTTAATATAGGCTCCGAAATAACATTGAAGCCCAATGGTTGGCATGATCTTGTTAGTTTTGACCCAATTTCGCCGAGGTTTCACGAGAGAA
>JAODTK010002047.1:0-10024 GCA_026419785.1 Sclerodactyla briareus | reverse complement strand
GCCACACAATGGTCGTGTTTTCAATGGATCTTGACCAAACATGATCACAACGTTTATTGACCGAGGGGTCATCGGTCAAATGGATTAAAGGGACACACTTGGGTCATGTGGAAAATTGCAAAACGATACTTCTGCAGAGTAGGTTGGGTTGCCATGAACATGAGGATCAGTGTAATCATTGATTAGTGGTACCTTCGTAACCTATGGAATTAGAGTTGAAAGGTCATTAAGGGGAGAGTAGGCGATTATGTTCGAATTGTAAATAATTAGCAAATGCCTGTTCCCAGCCTTAAATTACTATGCTTTTAAATAGCCCTTAAATACTCAGTGTCTTGACCACACTTGGTCAGATGTTATTTGGACGAATGGACCTAGGGTCAAGGTCCAATAGGCATTGAAGGGGCACAATGGGCCATGAGGTGAAAACGGCAAAATGCTAACTTCTCCTGAGATTAGGTAAAGATTGCCGTATATGTATAAAATCAATAATTATGACTAGTTAGTACTCATGGGTTCCACAGGAATTATAGGTGGAAGGTCATAAAAGGGGGGTACTAGGTCATTTTGTTCAAATTCAATGAATAATATGCAATTGGACAGGTTGTTGGACCCGCAAATGCTATGATTCAATGAACATTGACCAGAGTTGGACCCAATTAATGTTCATTGACTGCTGGTGACATTTGACCACCTAATGGTCAAGGTCACAGAGTCATTGAACGAGCCTAATGGGCCATTGTGTGAGAAAACTAGTATGTATATCTCGTATTGGATCTCCTCTCTGGTGTATCTTCATGATGCTCGCTAGTGTTCATCAAAGGTCAGTAGACTGAATCAATGCACAACTCCAATAGCACATCATACCCGCTATAAAAATTTGTCAGGTTCGAGCTACTGCAGCGATCGGTTTCTCTAGTATATGTGTACAAAATTGAGAGGAAACGAATGTTTCTAGCATTACATGAGGATTATGAAAAGACTGAAACGTTTGTGTGAGTTTCACAGGTTCAGGAAGCCAAGTAAGACCTATCAAGGAACTCCGGCATGAATGATGAACACAGCTGTAATCATTTTAACCTGACTCCCGTGACCACTATGTAATCCCCTCCGAAAAGGGGACGAGCAGTGAACTAAGGACTGCACAGCCAACCGAGAAACTTCTTGCCGGAAATCCTGAAAAGGGAAACTCCAAGCAACTCAATAACAAACCATGCACAAATCCACTGCACTTAGCGGACTCCTGAAGTGAAGACCATGACCCTCCCCCCCCAACCCACAGGAGAAAAAAAGGTGCATGAACCCGGAATTGTTGCTTGCAAAGGTCACGTCCAGTCCGCCCCGTCTGCTCTAGTTTGCCGAACAACTCTAAAAAACAGGATCAAGAAGTGAATACCATAGGCCCTGCAGACTTGCCGTACAGTGAGCCTATGATGAGGGAGAGAAACCTGTCGTTTTCCAAAAAAAATTAACACTCGATTAACATCGCATTAGCTCCTGCTGCTCTCTGGAATGCCCAGTTACGGGCCTTCCCTGATATGACCCCCTCCCCCTTCCTGATATGACCCTCTCCCACCCTTCTGTCATGCATACTCTTGCTGATGAAGTGATGATTGTGTCCTGATTCTTCAAGCTTTAATTTACCAGGGGTTTTTGCAGTGGATGGTCATGTGGGTTTTGTTTTCTGTTCAAAAGGGTTCACTACATGGAAAAAGCAACATTTTGACATCCTCATCTTGTGTTGGAGGACAACTCCATACGTGGATACAACAGTGGTTATAATGTGTGGAGAATGGGAAACTGTATACTATAGGTCCAAACCCTTTCATACATGTTCCTATGTGGAGTTAATTGACCTTCAAAGTTTGTCCTTACACAGAGAAATGAGAGATATCTCCCAATTGTGCCATAAACTCTGACATCACACTTGACACCCGGGCTGTTCTGTCATGGAAATTTCATGTTTCATTTGTTGACTGGTCAACATTTAGTAGAAGTTCTGTTGTCCTTTCTCTCATAAAGTAACCATCAACACCTACCCGCCCACCACAGCACTCATCTCCAATAGACTAAATTTTTTCAACGTGAAAAGAATGTGTGAATTTCAATCGAAACAAAGAATTGTCCTTGCAGGGTTGTGGCACGTATGAAACATCATTTAATTGTTGCATGATGGGATGCTTTCCGATCCTGCGCAATACACAAAACACAACTTCAAAGACCTTTAACTCCGTAAAGGAAAGTTTGGTATGACTTTTTTGTTTGTACTGACACAATTCAGTTTTCTCCATCTATAATTGCCTCTTTATCATTAAGTATCCCCGCAACACTGATAAGTGTTCGGGGATATTAGGTTTTGACCGTGTGCCCGCCGTCTCGCCGCCGCCGCCGGAAAACTTTAGGCGTTAAGCTCTCCATTCTTTTAACACTTTAATCCGTTGACAAAAACTTGGTAACACATGGTCCTTATGAGGAAATCTCGGGATAAGTTCGAATAATTGGCTATATCGTTTATTTGCTGCCTCTATTTGGCAGGTTTTCACACATTTTACAGTTTTTGTGCGATTTAACAAGAAACGTTGTGGTTGGGGGGTAGTGTTGGTCCAAAAACATTGCGACAATTTCGAGTCATCCGAGGTCAGTTGCATTTCTTTTGCCAGTAGCCAATTGCATAATGTATGTGATTCAAACTTCATTGGATTTTTCATGAAACTTGGTGAATAGGGCCAACTATAAGTGCAGATGAATTTTCCCAATGTCGCCGAGGTCACTGGAGGTCATCTTGCATGACTAATTTGCATAATCGTTGGCCCATTATCAATTAGGCCAAATTTATAACTTTGGATTCTCACGAAACTTGGTGCATAGGACCTTCTAACCTTCCCCGATAAATTTATTCAAACATTGCGTTGAATCACTGAATGTCATTATGTGTGTTTAATTTACATATTCGCTAGCATAATTAGAATATAATGCAATTTTATTATTTCTCAACTTTTTAGGATTTTGACGAAACTTTGGAATGTACCTACTACCAGTCCTATGTAAATTTATTCCATAGCATCAAGATCACCTGAGGGGTAATTTGTGGGACTCATGCATCTTTTTATCCTGATCAGTCAAAATGATGATTTTAATATTTTTTCGCAATAACAATGGACATGTTAATTGGAATCTATGCTTCTAGGAGTGGATGCATCACTGGAGTGTAAACACTTTTCATAAAACCGCCATGTCATTGAGGTCATTAAGGTCCACTTAGGGGTCAAAACTGATTTTAGTACTTTTCCGGCAAAGCACTGGGTTGTGTTTCATCAGAATGCAAAATCTCCTAGGAGGTGATGTATCACATGGAGAGTAACAATTTCATAAATCTGTCATATCATTAAAGTTCATTCCGAGGTCACTAGGTCAAAAACTGTTTTTTTTGGCTATAACCAGAGAATTGAATTCTGTGAAGGCTGGATGGTTCACTCTTGTGATATATTGTTGACCTGCCATGTGTGTGACCTCTGACTGCAATTTGACCTCTGCCGGGTGGTCATGTGGTTTAAAGGTCGCATCTTGAATAAATGTGCTTATTTAAGGAGTACGGGCAAAAAAATAGACTGGTTATTTTGGATATGTGATAGAGCTTTTTGTGTGCTTTATGGAGGGAAAACAACTCCCGCTTTGGATCGGACATTACTTGGTAGTACAATGGGTCAAAGTTCCATTTTTTGTACCTTTTTCAACAATAACAATGGACATGTTCATTGAATGCAATATGCTTATAGGAGTGAATGCATCACATGAGTGTACCCAATTTTCAATAAAACCGCCCTGTCGTGACGGTCATTAAAGGTCACTTAGGGGTCAAAACTGATTTTCGTACTTTTTTCCGGCAATAGTCACTGGTTGTTGTTTCATCATAATGCAAAATGCCTCCCTAGGAGTGGAGTGGATGTACCACATGCAGAGTAACAATTCTCATAAAAAACTGTCAATCATTTGAAGGTCATTGAGGTCCTATAAGGGGTCAGAAACTGTTTTTTTGCTATAATCGGAGAATTGAAAATCTGCGAGGGCTGGATGTGTTCCCCCTTGTGATTTTGTTGACCTGCATGTGTGCAGACCTCTGACGGGACTTTGACTCGTCGGGTGGTCAGTGTGTTTAAAGATCGAATCTTTGAATCAAGTGTGCTTATTTAAGGACGCACCTTGTCCGGGGCGGTAGGGGGGCCACATAACAACTACAAGTGCATTATAGGCCTAACTATGCTTCTTATGGCCCTAACCCCTGAAACCTACCATTGAATGAAGAATTTGTTTAATATCCCTGTCAGAAAGTGACAAATAACATATCAATTCATAAAACAAATTAAAACTGTGTGGGGTTGATGTGATTTTAATACTTTGGGTCCCCTTTACATATGAATTCCTGTATTATCCAATTAATGTGACCTTGTGGATGTTGTATATAATTTTTTTATGCAAACATAGTACTGTTTTGATCAGTAGTAATCACACAAGAAATCCTTCTTGAGTAGAATTGATTGAGCATGGATTAAAACTGATTTTTGGCCTGAATATCCATGTCATAGGTTGGCCCGTCCGGTTTCAATTCATGAATGACCCTAAATACCTGTTACCCGTTGTCGCTTCCAATTCACAGTCTACTATGTCTTCTTTTTCTACGAATATTGTCCAGTTTCATTTTTACCAAATTTTCTTGAATAAGAATTGTGGGGATATATACGTCTGGCGGTTACCGCCGCCCGACAGTTTCTAGTGATCTTGCAGTTGTCCATTAATATTTGATGATTCCGGATCATTTGAGTATGTGGCATGAGGGCTCTCCGATTCACCTTTGACAGTCACATGAATAACTTAGACCAGAGAATTGACTGATAATACTGTTCAATGTCCTTGTCAACAACAGACACATAAAACTAACCCTGATGATACAATTAAATAGTTTGAGCCACTGCACCATTGGGGTTGTTTGCATTTGACAATTAGGAAAAATATATCAAAAGAGCATTGCATTAACTTGAATAACTTTTTATTGTAATGGACTCACTGGCCCCACTGTTGGGTTAACATTACTGGTACAAATATCGTATAATCATAGTATAATAATATACATTGGGCACAATTACAGAAATAACATTAGAGAATGCAGTCAAAGAAATCTGCAATTAAAATATGCCAGATAGCATTTAATGACTTGAATCCTTCTATTGGATGGACTTCATTGACCCCGATTGTGGGGTAAAGTATAGGGCACATTGGGTACAATTATCGAATATGCATTTACAAGAATATGTGCATCACAGAAAATGTGGGCAGTTCCGCACATTTCGACCGATGAACCTTTTAAAATCTACTGAATTTCATATAGATATCATTTCGTAGTAATGCGTTTAGTTGTTCGGCCGATGGCTGTTTCAGGGCTCGTAAGAAGTTTCACTAGTTTGTTCGCCCCTCAGACAGATGTTTCCGGGGGCAAGAAACAACTAAAACTAGAAGAATTATCACAGCAACACTTATAAAAAAGTGTTTCCGGGGCAAGAAACAACTAGAAACTAGAAGAATTATCACCAGCAACACTTAATCTGCCTGGCCGATTCTGTACTGGGATGCTCTCTGCTAATCCTAAAATGAATGATGGTCTCTGGTCCATCTAAGATTCTACTATAATACTATAGATACACCACCATGAGCTTGGTGGATTGGTTTTTTTTTTTTTTTTTTTATTCAATATTTAGAGATGCAAGTGTCTGCTGCACTGGCAAGCATCACATCAAGAATTGGCATCCCCTGTACGGATATTCCACCATTCTGTAGAAAAAGCATAATTGATTATAAATTGAAAAGGATTACTTATAGGTCTTTTCTTCAAATTGCATAAGAAAGACAAGAGCACCACTGGTGCTGTATTTTAACCGCACGAATGTCCATCAATAATGTGTTTTCTGAATGCTCAAGATATCAGCCAAAAACGCTTTCAAACAATAGACTTGTGTTGTGTGGGGTGTGAATTGGTGCCCCGGTGATGACCTTTGACCTTAAACTTCTATGGCCAAACTGTCCTTAGCAGCCAATAACATTGTTTTACTCAGGTTGGTCGACCTCCATCAAAGAATGACCCATTTAGAGAGAAAACCAGAAAGCTGAATGGCTTAGTGATTCCCTTACTCTTCCTGACCAACCTATAGCCAGACACGAGGACAAATGGGAGATTTGTACCAGCTGTATGACCTCTGTATGACTCTGACCTGCCCCAAACAATGGGGTTTCATGGACTCATCATGGGAACACAACTACCAAGAACTTCATTCCTCCAGGTGGGTTGAAGTCTTAATCGTGTTCACCAGCCCAAATTGGCCAAATTATTGAACTTTCAAAAATTTTTTACTATTTTTGACAAAATTCACCCCGACCCATTACCAAAACATTAGGGTGCCTGTACTCCCACAAGAAAGCTACACACCAATTTGAACCTGATTTCCCCCCAAGAAAAAACTAACCCTTCTGACCTCTCGTGTTCATAGGTTTTCAGACTTTGAACCTCTGGTGACCTCAGATGACCACTGACTCCGACCCCAAAACCATAGGGTTTCATGTACTCATCATGGGGAAACACACAGACCAAGTATAGCAGCACAATCCATCCAGGTGGGGTTGAGTTATCGTGTTCACAAGCCAAGAATTGGGCCAAAATTATTGACTTTTCACAAATTTTCTATTTTGACCAAAATTCCGGCTCCGACCTATACCAAAACATAGGGATCCTGTCTCCTCTAAGAAAGCTACACAGCATATTTGAACCCGATCAGACCAACCATCTGGACTTATCGTGTTCACAAGGTTTTCAGACTTTGACCTCTGGTGACCTGTTGACCCTGGACCTGACCCCAAAACAATAGGGTTCCTGTACTCATCATGGGGAACACACACACCAAGTATGAGCTTCATCCATCCATTGGGGTTGAGTTACGATTTCCACAGCCCAAATTGGCCAAATTTATGACTTTTCACAAATTTTCTATTTTTTGACCAAATTCACCCCGACCTATACCAAAAACAATAGGGTTCCTGTACTCCCCATAAGAAAGCTACAAACCAATTTGAAAACCTGATCAGACCAACCATTCCGGACTTATCCGTGTTCACAAGGTTTTTGGGTACTCTACCTCTGTGACCTCAATGACCTCGGACCTTACCCCAAAACCAATAGGGTTTCATGTACGCATCATGGGGACACACATACCAGGTATGAACTTCATCCACCATGTGGGGTTGAGTTTATCGGTCACCAGGCAAAATTGGCCAAATTATTGACTTTATCACAAATTTTTCTATTTTGACCAAATTCACCCCTGACCTATACCAAAAACAACAGGTTCCTGTTCTCCCCTATAAAGCTACAACACGCAAATTTGTAACGCTGAATCAGACCAACCATTCTGGACTTATCGTGTCACCAGGTTTTCCGACTTAATGACCTCTGGTGACCTTCAGATGACCTCTGCCTGAACCCCAAAACAAATGGTTTCATGTACTCATCATGGGACGCACACACCAAGTATGAGCTTCATCCATCCAGTGGGGTCGAGTTGATTGTTTATTCCACAAGCCAGCGTACATACACCCACAACATACACACATGCACAACACACACCCGATACTGTCAGGACTGCATAGATTCCCAGACTTTGTCAAGGAATCAAAAGGAATTTCACACGTGGCCTGTTGGCCCCTTCATTGCTTTAACCCTTCATATGTCCGAGATGTCACAAGGTCAATGAACAGTTGGTCCAAGTTTGGTCACCAGCCATGGAAAAAAGACTGTTTTTGGTGTCGTGATTTGTTTTTTTTTTTTTCATCAGATTTACTGTTTTAAACTCTAATGGCATTATATAACGTCTCATCCAAACTCTGCAAACAAGCTGACCCCCCCCACCCCCCCACACCCCCACTGGGTTTCAAGAAAATCTAATGTAGGAGAAAATCACAAAATTTTTCCACATATTAGCCCATTGTGCCCGTTTTAAATGACCCTTGACCTGACCATCACAAGTCAAAGATTTCCTGGGTTCATACAGTATGTTGTAGTGTGGAACCAGGTGATACTGGTTATGATTGCTTCTGTGCTTCATACGAAGTTATACAAGAGACAGATTTTATATCAACACTATGCCCGGTCCAAGCAGTCAGAGGAATCTTTGGAGGAAGGCGCCCATCTCATGACCATTTTTTTATGGTAAATATATTTGGGCTCCTCGTCTACTTTAGGGATGATTTTTGCCGTACTGTCAGATGATTTGAGCACAAAGTGCTATACCAAGTGAAGTGCTCTTTCAACCCCCGTTTGCCTGATTGATTTGCTCTGAATAACACACATCAGGCCAACCTATGAGAGAATGCGCAACACGCCCAGTGATACTGAACCTAGTGCCATCATAGAGATGGCACCCAACCTGCCCCAGGAATACTAACTCTAGTGCCATATAGAGGTGGCACTCACCTGCCCAGTGATACTGAACCTAGTTCCATATAGAGATGGCACCTCAACATGCCTAGTGAATACTGAACCTAGTGCCCATATAGAGTGACACCCAACATGCCCAATGACTCTAAACTAGACCCATATAGAGAGGCACCCAACATGCCCAGTGAATAGTTAACCTAGAGCCAAAATGCGATGACACCCACATGCCCAGTAAATACTATGCTATTGCCATATAAGATGTCACCCAGCATGCCCAATGAATGCCACACCTAAGAGCCCTAGAGAGATGACACCCAACATGGCCCCAGTGAATACTGCCTATAGAGATGGCACCAACATGCCCAATGAATCCTACACCTAGAGCCCCTAAAGAGATTGCCCCTAACACGCCCAGTGATACTGAAACCTAGTGCCTTATAGAGATGGGCATCCAACATGCCCTATAATACTTAACCTAGAGCCTAGAGAGGATGACACCAACACGCCCAGTGAATACTGTACCTAGTTCCTTATAGAGATGTCACCAACATGTCCAATGAATACTTACCCTAGAGCCCTAGAGAGATGATACCAAACCCCCCAGTGAATACTGAACCTGGCCTTATAGAGATGGCACCAACTGCCCATGAATACTTAACCTAAGCCCTAGAGAGCTGACACCCAACACGCCCAGTGATACTGAACCTAGTGCCTTATATAGATGGCACCCACATGCCCATTGAAATACTAACCCTAAAGCCATATGACGCTGACCCCAGTGAATGCCAACCTGGGCACCGATTAAAGGTGCACCCTAATAATGCCAGTGAATGTTACCTAGAGCCACTAGAGATCACCCAACATGCCCTATTGAATACTGACCCTAGAAGCCATATAACAGGGTTACACTCACAATGATGAGGTGATACCACCCAATAAGCTCACGAATACTGAATTTTAGAGCCATCCAGCGATGACACCGAGCATCACCCGCATGAATACTAAACCTAGAGCCATATTGAGCTGAACCCCCAGTGAATGCCAAACCCTGGCGCCCAATAAAGAGAACACCCAACATGCCCAGTGCAAATAGTTAACCTAGAGCCACATAGAGATGAACCCCAACATGCCCCGTGAATACTGACCCTAGAAGTCATATAAAGTTGACACTCAGCAATAATGAAAGGTGATCCCACCCACTAAGCCAATGAATACGAATCTATAGCCATATATAGACAACCACCCACCACCCGCAGTGAATACTAAACCTAGAGCCGTATAGAGATGATGCTCAACATGCCCAATGAATGCCAAACCTAGAGTCATATGGAGATGACACCCAATACGGCAAGTGAATACTGAACTGAGCCGTATAGAGATGGCCCCAGCAATGCCCAATTAATGCCAACCCCAGTGCCATATGGAGAAGACGCTCAACACCCCAATGAATGCCAAACCTAGTGCCATATAGAGGATGGTACCCAACCTGCCCATTGAATACTAAGCCTGAGCCATATACGATACACCCAATGAATACTAAACCTATAGCCA
>JAODTK010002043.1:0-175616 GCA_026419785.1 Sclerodactyla briareus | reverse complement strand
TATGCCCATACCTCCCTAGGCCATCTAATATAAATATACTCTAACCAGACTCTCCTGAGCCCTGCGGGCAGAGGACCTACCGGGCTGTGAGCCATCAAGATTGTGCGCATAAAAGCATTCCATAGCAGTATATAATTCTGTTTCAAGGAAGAGGCGAGGCTTTTAAGCTTCAACAGTTTGCCATGCATGGCAGCCTCTCATACAGGAGGGTAGGCACTCCACCGTGTCCCCGCATCACTAGATGTGTTTTAACTGTGCCAGCAGTCACATGTTGCTTTATGAGGGTATGCCTTTTAAAGCACCATAACGGCTTCCTATTGCAGCTGTGCTTCTTGTCTTACATGCTCCTGTCCTTGTATGGCTTCAGACATCTGTGGTTGTTCCAGGATACCCTCCCTTTCATCTCTAACTTAAGTTATGCTCTGATTTCACGTTTCTTCCAAGAAATGGAATAAGTCCTACAACCACTGTTCCAAATGCCTCTTTATACAGAATTCAGTGAAGAGCTTCCTTTGGATTGAGAGTGTTTTATGATCGCCGCTTTGCTGGGGAATAATTTGTTCCAAAACACAATTGTTATCCATTCTTGACTGGTGTCGCATTGCCCTTAGTGGGCAAGGAAGTGCTGTTGATTCTTCGCTGTGGATGTAATTGTTTTCTATTGTTGAGTGGTGTTGCATTGTCGTTAATCAATTTTTGCTTGTTTATAGTCAACATCAATTTGCTCTTCTAATACGACCATTGTTGAACAGATCTCCTGATCTTCCATCAAATTTTACTATTAGATGTCTAAATTGTGGAGAAATCATGCAGTGTGTACAAAAGTTGACAGTTTTCGATACAAAATATTGCTTTGATCAACGGAGGCTTTTTTTAGCCTGCTTATCAGCTGAGGTTCTTATCGCGTGGTATGTCAAGGAAAGAAGTGCTATTCACTGTTAACAAAGGAACTGTTTTTGATCAGCTCGGTTTGAATCTATGCTCTTCAGAATGATCCGAACAGAACCTTGTTGTATCTCATGGACCGTTTGCTATAAATAGGAATTTTTTGGAATAAATGGAGCCTTCAAGGGGCCTACCTTTTTCTTTTTCTACGACATACACACTTTCTCTGTTGTTTCCCATTTATAGTCAGAGGTACCATATGCAAGGATTCTTGAAATCGGTCGTACTTGTGCTAGTGCTGTTTTGTAGTGTGATAATTCATGCCTGCACATTGTGAGAACTCTGAGCGAACCACTCAAGGCCTAGGTATGTTTGACGTATTTCAAATGTTCACCCTTGGAGCAAGATACCATGTTTAGAGGACTCGAGACCGGTCTCGAGACCAATTTTGAAGGACTCAGTCTCGGACTCGGGATTCAATGACTCGGACTTGGTCTCGACCTCGGCTGCTTGGGACTCGGGGACTCGCTCCGAGTCCATGTTATCATCAAGAACCGCATTCCGAAAAAAATCCTTGACAAAAATCCTGAAAATTCTGAAGAAGAGCCTTTGCAAAATTCTAACATTGATAATCAAAAACATGATAAACTATACTGTGCTGTTTTATTTTTTAGCTGTTTTTTTCTTTCTTTTTTTGTCAATGTTTGAATTCACTCATACCAAATTTGGAAGTCAGCCAATAGTGCGACCTAAGCTGTACCTGTTGAAACGGCTATTAGGTGTTACAATGCACAGCACAGGAGAACATATGCCGCACTCTCCTCACATGCGCAATGACTGTGGCAATTGTGATGTTCTTGAGATGCAATAAAAAAATATATATATAAAAAACTTTTCAATATATCTAACTGCTGTCTGGAAATTGTTTATGGTCTCCACATGGTCAGTGGGCAAGCCTCAATGAAGGAGTAAACAAAGAGTTACAATTGATTGTTTAGGTGTTTCATTCTGGTAGTTCTAGCATTGCTACAATGGCAATTCCATAGCCATTACGGAACCAACGAGCGCCCCGTAGGCCCCAGACAAGCCTGTGCGCAAAATGCCTCTGCGCCAATTACCCCGCTGAGACGACCTTCAACAGAACGGCGGCGCCGTGGGACTGCTCCAGGGAAAGCGGGCTGCAATGACGTCCACCGCATACCATATATGGGTGTTGGGCGGTGCCCCAAACCCTCAATTTTTTGCTTTTTACATGCTACTTTGGGTAAGTTCCCACCAATCAATTTCCAAATTTTTAGCCCCCACACTGATCGAATTACAATGTTTTCTGTTCGAGTTTGAACTAGATTTTTTGGACAGCGGAAACCAGAAGTTAGTGTAGTTTGAGGGGGGAAAATGGGCAAAATTTCGAGTAATTCTGGATCTTTTTCCATTGACAAATTAGCAGTTTGCCTTTTTTCAAGGAAAATTGGCGTAACTTTCCGAGTACGCTTTACAGACGAAATGTATATCGAACGAAAGAAGATTGAATAACTTTCAAAAACGTGTGAACTATAGCCCAAAACATGAATTCTGTAGGCATGGAAGGTCGATTTGTTTAAAAGTGACTTGTGGCCGTCTTAAAAAACAACAGTTAAGGGTCAGGTTCGGCGACAGCTCCATGGCTGTGTTCATTATTGGCCACTGCTATGGACTTCTCGATGAGAGTCCAGCTCTTGAATAGAAATATGTGGACTTTGTTATGATTCTTGCTTGGGCGGCCTGTGCAACAATATCTTATACAGTTTTGGGGGATGCAACACTTCACTAACTGCATTACTCCAGGGCTATTTTGAATCCAATACTAGGCTTAATTCATTTCTGCTATATGCCAATTTTCAAATAAGGGACTCGGGACTCGGACTCGGCCTTCGGACAAGAATTGGACGCGGTCCCTTGACCTTGACTCGGACTTGGATGTTGAGGACTTGGACTCGGACTCGGATGATGAGGTCTTGGACTCGCTCAGATTGGCTGGACCTTGACGCCAACACTGCCAGATACTGAAGATCATACCAGCTGTATGTTGTATATTATACCGTTTTTGCTATAAAAAAATAGGATCTTTCAAATAAATGGAGCCTTCAGGTGGTCGTACCTTTTCTTTGTTCTATCACATATACGCTTTCTTTGTTGTTTTCCTCCCAGTTTTTTATCAGATTTCTCATATGCATGGATTCTTGAATTTTTCGCCTGGTGCTGTTTTGTGCGTAGTCCCTCGATTGTGTTGATTATTCATGGCCTCACATTAAGAGAACTCTTCTCCGAGTGGACCACTCAGTAGGAGGCCTAGGTATCTTTGACGTAATTCAAATGTTCACCCTTGGAGACAAGCTACTGGAGATCAGACCAGAGTGAGGAGTCTGTTATCAATATGGACGGACACAAGACATGGACAATTAGGACCGGGGTGGATCAAAGTGAATCAGTCTCATTGAAACTAGTGCAGTGAAAAAAGGCAGCAGCATACATTTCTTGATCTGGAGGTTAACTGCTCATTGGACAAAAATTGGATGTTTCCAATTCTTGTTCATACCCATGTTAATCTCATAGATTCAAGAAGGTACACTAAACCAGAGTTTTTCTTTTTTTTCTTTCCCTTTTTTTTTTTTTTTTTCCTTTTTTGCCCAGCACCAACAGGAGGTGACCACATGGTTGGGACAGTCTGAAGGTAGTTACCACATTACACCAGCTTCTCACACCCAAAATGTTTAATCAACAAAGCAGCTTAGTTTGCTGAATATAGTTACATCTCTTGCACCCTATCTTTGGGTACCACTTGGCAGACTGACATGGTTAGGGGATGGTTGGATTTCTTAGTTTCCGTCATCGATTATGGAATCAGGACTTCAGTGCTTGGCTTATCGGGGAAACAAATTTTTCAGTAGAATCCCCATCTTGAGGAGAGGATATTCAATACTAGCATTTAAGACAAAACCGAGATTAGATGATGGGGGGAGAACCAGGGGGGTCTTTGCAGACCCCCCCCCCCCATGTTCCTCTGGAAAACGCGGTTCTTGGACCGGAGGGGCAAGATTGACAACCGAATCCGTCATGGATGAGGATTTCTGTATCATCGACGATGACAGAGAGGACTCACAGGGACTTCACGACCAAAAGGAATGCGGACCATCATCCGTCAGAAAAACAGTTATCTGTTGTTCGTTTCAGTGTGGTCTCCCAGGTCTCAAGTCAAACTGATGATGACTTTCACCAAGGTATAGTAGCCTGTACTTAAAAAAGTAAAAAAGGGGAGAAATAAATTTTCAAATTTTAACCTTTGAGATTGCAAAAAAAATTCTCTTGATGGCAAATTTCCCGGAAGCCGCTCCCACTTAGCCATTTTTTCAGCCAGGATAACTGCCCAATGTGCGAATTTGGAGGGCTCATACTTGGTTGCTGTAGGCCTATATCGTAAATGAATCCCCTTGTTTTGGGGTCAAGTCCAAAGTCATCTTCCTGATACATTAAAAGATCATGTACCAATTTTGGAAGTCCTAGCATGTTGTATTAAGCTATTTCAATTTGCTTTTGAATAGTTGGAGAGATTTTTTTTTGAAGGTCCACAAGGAATTTTTGTAGACTAATACACAGAAAATGTTGCAATAGATCATACAAATGACACACATACCTTTCAACCACTAACAGTTAGCAGTCTACTCCCCGCCCCCCCCCCCTTCTAAAGCTTGCCAGGGATCTGGCATACTCATGTAGCTAGGACTGGCCGCCACGTCATTCTGTTCTTGCCAGCCTTCATTACACATCACGGAAACGAATTCGAGAGAGCTTGCACAGTTTTACACTTTTGGAATCTCTTTCTCTGTAGTAGTTGGTAGTAGTGTTTTCCCAACTATAGTTAGGACCACCGATAATTCCTCGCAAAAAAGTGTGGGACAAAACAGTGCAAACGTACGCTCAGTTGTTATTGTGGTGCTGAGCATCCAAAATCACCCCTTCCCGACAACTCAGTCACCCCCTTCCCCTCATCAATTTGCATTATATCGTGTAGCCTGATGACATCAACATTGAGCGGGGTTTGTCCACGGGGTATTTTTTGCAAGGATTGTCCGAGCCGTGTACTATCGTGGAGGAAACAACGCTGTCACGTTTCCAATTAAATCACATATTGGTACCTATACTATAATCAACACCCACATATCCACTATAAATTGCTGCTTCCTGCATTTCATGCAGACTTGTACTGTGTTTTGCACATGAAAACCTTATAATATAATTTAAACAAATTATTATCATTGTGTTATTCAATTGTATCTGTATTTTACAGGGTTTACTACAAGCACTGTAAAATTTGGTTTTCATAACCCCCCCCCCCCCTCCCAGATCTGACAGGATCAGCAATCATTTAGGTGTTTAGTTGGATTGCTATTGCATACTAGCTATCAATATAAACTATACTATTAGTATTAGGCTGAAAATGGGGATTCAAACATGTGAGTTAGGAGGTCTTCATTTACTATGGAAGTGCTATCAATCTTTAAGGATTTTGTCAAACAAATGTCTGTGGGTATCATTCTAAACAATTGATCTGTTATCCCAGAAATTTTGTTAATGTGTCAAATTCTAGCCCTCATTTCAATGCAATGAGTTTGACAATCTCATATCCTGTTGCCAACCCTGACCGACATCAGATTGCTCAGTTAGAATGGTGTGCCAACAGAACCACTTTATAGACCATTGATTCAGCATGACCTGGAAAGAGCATTGCGGTGACCAGCCAAAAAAAAAAAAAAAGATAATAATGGTCACCCGGAAAACAAAAGTGCAGTGCTTGCTCTGACAAAAGATAGTTATATATCTGCATGTTCAAATTATTTTTTAGAGAAAGGCTTTTGGGATTGTAAAATTGCGAACTTAAAAACTGGTTTTAATGATGAGGCCAAGGGATAGGCGGTTCCTGTCATATACTGTATTCAGAAACCGCAGCCCCAAAATAGAGAAAACTACCTGGTTTTGTTAACCAGCTTTGAGTTTCTGTTGGCTTAAAAGAGGCATATTGAAAAATAGAAGGCATAGTGTGAAAATTGCGAACGAAACCATTGTTCTGGTTAAAAATTTTGTCATCTTTGACAATCGGGGGCAACCAAAACCCCAATTAGTCTGTACATTTTATAGTGTGGTTCTCTAATTTTTTGTGCAGATGCCATGCCTGCTATGATTCATTTGCTGCCACAGTCTATTTCATGTATTCAAATTACCCCACATGGACTATTTGCGCCCACCCCAATGCACGTTGAGCTTCGACGTGGCATTGTAGGGGTGGGGCATAGTCCATGTGGGTTGAGCATTAATAAATTCACAGATTCCCAAACATGTTCTTTTCGGGGTGTTGACTTCTGATGAGAAACAGGCATGCTTTTGTGTTTGCATTTGCACATTGAGCCTCTATCAGAATGATATGGTACAGGTGTTCCAGTTGAGTGTTATTATGGTTCACGAATCACATATCATGAACGTAACCAGCATCCAAAATAAAAAAAAATGTGTGGGGGGGATATGCCCACAATTGCATGCCACCCATGTCCCCTACCTGTTGATCCTCGTTGATCTACTTGTTTTTTGTACACAATAGGAGTTTTCTGAACTGGAGTCAATAATACAGTCAGCTGCAGCCATAAACCATCTTAAGACTCGGGTTATAGTCTTGTATCAAGGCAGGCCTCTTCACACGACTAGCGACCGAATCCCCTGGTCAGGTCATTAGTAACCTGATGAATACCTTGCCTGTGCAACACCCAGGATGCACGTTCGCTCATAACCTAATACACCCCTGGCAGCCAACGCAGTGGCGCCGGCTGTTAACTCTCAGGTACCCACTTTTACCATGGGTCTGCATGAGACATCTAGGAGACATGCCTCGTCTAACAGCACTGCGGAAAAGCCTCAGGCTTTTCAAGGAATTCGAACTCGCAATCTACTGAGCTTAAGTCGGAGTTACCGCGAGCAATTCGCCTCCATTGATGAGACAGATGATCCCGATCTAGCACGCCCTAGCCTAATAATCCTAGTCCCCACAAGTTTCCACTATGGATCAGAGCAAAGGATTGGCGGGCCCCGGACAAGGCATCATGGTTCCCTCAAGTCCCCTCTGTACTAGGTATAACCATGCATGGGGGGTAAATGAAGGTAGGAACAGGGGGGGTGATACATCCCCCTCAAATTCTGGAAATGCTCCCATTGACTTGGGGTATTCAAAGTTATTTTCTATTTATGCTGAGGGACCAATGTGATTGCTCTGGGGGGGGGTTTCCTAACTTTTGGATGCTGTTAGGTAATTGGCAATATAAGCTTTCCAACTGCCAACCTGCCTGTGTCTAGCATCAAAAGTTTTGCAGTATTATAGCCAAGGTCTGTGGTCCTAAATATAGAGTGAAACTTGAACATTGATTGAATTTGCAAACATAATATTGGTTGGAAGGAGGCGGGTTTCATTGAGGCAGGAATGCCAACAAGGCACAACTTTGCCATGGACTGCATTGTGCCCTCATTGATTGGGTGCATTGAGCATGGGACCTTGAAGACCTGGTATAGAGTTCTTTGAAGCAGTGGCAGTTGTCCATTGTTGTAACAGTGTTTGTCACCGCATAAATATTTTCGAAGGTTATTTATTTTTATTTTTATAGTACCGAGATAACTAATAATTGAGGCAACGCAATTGACAGGAGTGTCAGTGAATATGTGTCGGCGTGATCATTTTTGTCCAATCGAGTAGTTAGAGTAAGTAAGTAGGGGAAACACAGCTTTTGTTCATCGCATAGGGAAGCCTGTCCCGCCTCCGCCCCCCACCCGATCAATATTGCAGTAAGTAGTAGTAAGTAGAGTAGGAAAGTAGTGTCTGTAGGAAATTGCAGTATCTGACCAGATCAGATAACGGGATATTTTAAGGGGGGGATGCAAGTTGGCATCCTATTACTTTTCCCAATGTGCAGGAGTCTGATGTGGTGTTTGTTAATTCTACTGTTTGTCGCATGTACTGCTGGGGGTTTCATCGCAAACCTGGCAAAATACAACTGGGCAGACGGGGATAAAGTGTGTTATCTCCCACCGGGGGATTTCTATTTGTTGCTCAAATGACTAATTGGGCTAATCAGAATATAGATTTCAGATATACAATCGGGATTCTGGGAACACTTTTCTTCCAGCTGTAACAGAGCACTTATTAGTGGCAAAAGTTCCGGGATTTTTTGAAATTGTATACATGTTTACACCCTGGCTCTGGAAGTTATTCCAATGGTGCATGCTGAATTATCTCCTAATTGAACTATCAATATTTTTGACATTTTCATTTGGAAGTTCCTGTCCCATTTCAACTTTATAGTAGTGTCCTGTAGATTTCAATGAATGAGGGTTTTTTTTAAGCCATCTCTTCACAATTTATATCTATGGGATATGCCTAGAGAAAGAAACATATTGATCCTGCCAAACAACGTTCGTCAAAGTTCAAAGAGCTCATTCGAGTTTCTGTGGATTTCCACATTTGCGACTGGGATTCACGGCAGGATGTGTCTGTCAAGAAATAATGGATGTTATAGTACTGTGTAGTATAAATTCTGTTTAGTTTTCAGGATGGTCCTGTAGAAGTGGAACCAAGCTTTGGCCAGAGGTACCGGCATTCCCAGCCAAGAAAAGCTGTGTTGCCGCAGGAGTCTATGTTAATTATTCATCAGTTTCTCAGTATTCATTCAGTTTTAGTGCTTGTGGAAGAGAATGTGTCTCTGAATATTCCAGACACAAAGTTTACATTCGCTCAGTTTTTTTTCCAACATTTATCACTTTGAGATGACACTAGATGCATTACAAGCTACCATGTTCATAAATATTTATTCCCTTTGATATAACTCCCATCACACTGCGTCTTATTGGAGATATTTCTGGTTGTAATGAAATTAACATACATACTTTCAAATGAATACGAAGAAAATCTTAAATTGACTGAAGATCACCTTTCTTAACATTCATCAGTGGATATTTCTGGTTATAGCTTACACAATGTAAAATTGTCTGGTCTGTTAGGAGTCATAGGTACGCATTGATTTAGAGGACTCATCTAGCAACATGTGCGCATACAGATCCTTCAATGGTTCCACCTCCTTCAGGGGTCAAATCTTGCCCGGTTTGTATTGTGGACAATCGGCCCGTATGACCCGGATATGGGAAGGAGAACGATATGCCTATGAGGCGACCCCCTTCTCGTGAGGAACATGCAAACACTGAGCAGACATCCATTGACCGAGGTCCATGTAGAGAATGGACCAGCGATGGCCCCCGAACGGAGACCTCACGAATGGTTCATTGCCGTGGCAGGAGGGGTGGGAGTAATGGAGGGGGAGAAGCGGAACCCAGGACTGGGTTATCCCGGAATCCTCATGAACTTCTTCGGATTCCAAAAAGAAACGACAGAGGGGCCCCCCCCCCCAAGCCCCTCAGACTTGACTGATGGGCCCTCTGTCCATTCAGAGGTAATTTTGGTACCTGATAGACCTAGTGTGCAATAGGTTCTGGCCATCTTAAGAGGCGTCGTGTTGGAGATTCCAAAATCCTTTTTTGAGCCCCTCCTCTCTACCCTTGGATGAGCACCAGTGATAGCTTGACCTCGCCCATCGCAACCTGCACAAGAACAGCCCACCTAGGGAGACACTGGATGTTTGCTTTCAGAGGGTCACTGATCATGCATGCCTCTGCCACCTGGAGAGGAAATGAAGGAGAACCAGACAATGATTTTCAGCCAGTCATGGTGGTTAGCTCAAAGAATAGGGCAGAGTTAACGTGTTTAACGATGAATCAGATAGCTCCATTCTCCTTAATAGATGCAATGGAAACCAAAGCCCATCCACATGGTTATCACTATTAAGAACCTTTTCTGTAGCACTATCATATGGATGTGTCCTCAAGGTAAGAGGGGTGCTGCTAGCCAAATCCCGGACTCCAGTTTCAAATTCAAGCCCAACTCAAATAATTTCAGGAGCTATCCCCCCCCACCCTCTTACACCCATGCCCTCTGTACCTCTGCTTTCCAGTGTAATTGAAACATTATATTTTCAAATGTGACACTATTTGCACTGGATTTTCCCAAAAATCCTAAAACGAGGAACATTAACCTAAATTTTCCAATTGACAATCTAGACAGTTGGACGTAGGTTGAAGGCCAATTCCCTTCATTTCTCACATTCGTAGCAAGTAAATTTATTTCTTATCTGTTTCCATAACAAGGATGGAGGAATGGATTGTCTTTGATCTTTGCAAACCATGATGAACTTAATATCTTATTACTTTCGAAATAAGAAAGACCTAGCAAGCACTTTTGGAGCGTGGTTGTTGCTGTGTGTGTCAGTTGCCTTTCCGAGTTATCTCTGAAAACTGAGAATGACGGGTAAGTGTGTGGGTATAACATCATGGTTTCAGGGAAGATTTACACAGAAATTAAGAGGTGTTAGCTATTCTATGTTAATTTACTGTTTGGCTTGCAGCACACATGTAATACAAGCCATAGAACAAGGTGGTGATTTAGTTAAGCATAAAGGAAATGATGATAGGGAACTGAAAGGACTATAGATCCAGCATAAATATGGACTAAATAATTTAGGTACAGTTTGCATTTTTTTGATGCAAGTGTCGACCATAGTGTTGAGAAATTTGAACTGGATCAAGAGTCCGCAATGAAGGGGATTATTCATGTGTCTAATTTGCAGAATATTTGAGCTGAAGGAATTTCAACAAAACTAGGTGGATATAGCATGGCTATTTTTCAGACCAACTTCCATTTTTCGCCCCATGGGACCCTAGCCTCGGGCAAAACCAATGATACACGCCTGTATAAATGCTGGTAGTATAGAATAGGAGATAAACAAAATGTCATGTACTTGTTAACTTTGTAGTCGAATTGCAAAGGCATGTACAACGACCTTTGCACAGCAGCCCTATCTATAGCCTGGATGATTTCCCTACACCTAGTGATGGAAGGTTGATTGCAGACCTATGGGCACATTCCACATTATGTTGCTCTATCTAGAATTGGTCTCTATAGTAGCGGACATCCGTTAAGACCTCCCCATGACTAGCCCACTGAATTGCCTCTGTTTAGGGGTCCCTAAATCCACGTGTGCTCTCTTGGAGGCCCAAACCACCATTCATTTGAAAGCAGGAGGTGTAGCACAATGGCAATAACAAATGACTTTACATCGACCGATTAATTTTTTGGCTGGAGGACTTGGAAGTTAGCGGACGACTGTCAAGCAACGTAAAAATCTGTCAACCAACAGGTGCGGTCCAGTTCTTTTTTAAATATCCCCTTACACTTGCAGGCCAAGAAAACCATCAGAATGATAGGTAACAGAACAGGGTTCAAAAAGTTTTTAGACACTATTTTTTCAGGGTAGCAAAAATCTCGCCATAGGAACATCCTATAATGGGCGTCCGCTACTGCAGCTAGGTGTACAATTCAAGTTAGAGTAAACACATGTTTCTGTATGTGCGAGACAATATGACACATTCCAAAGGCAAATGTCGCACAAGACATTTTTCCAGTTCAATAGTTAATACTGCATTTGCCTGTCACGTGCCTATCCAGTTAGTTCAATAGCTCCATGATAGGACAGCACCCGGCCATTTGAATTTTTTTTGGCAGGTCTTGTTTGGACATGGCTATCATTTTGAGACCAACTGTCGTTTTGGCTCCATGCGAACCCCACCTGGTGGCCTTTCGAATCTCTGGGCGAAACTGTTCATGCAGGATTTGAACTATGGAGCATGGCGGTCGGTTTGAGACTATCCTTTTGTGTGCGGCCCATGGGATCCCACCCAGCAGCCACTTAGAATTCTTTGAAATTTTGGTTAGGGCAAACTTTGTAACACTTTCTTTGTTCAAGTAGTACATTTATTTGCCTTAATAGCTCATGATGGGACCACTTGACAGCCATTTCGTTATGGAAAAACTTGTCAGCGTCACCCGCTAATTCGCTAATCAAAGTATGTATGAATGAGGTAATGTATTACACATAGTGTTTTACCACTGCAGATGTTTAGGTATAGTTTGCTATCAACAAATCCCCTTCTCACTCACCAAGTTACGCGAAACCAAACCCTCAGGGCCAGGATCGTCAAAAACAAATAACCATTACATGAGAAACAGTCACTAACCAAATGTGTGAATGTATGTATCAGTGTTTTACCCACCGCAGAGGCAGTATACTTTGATACCAACAAATCAATTCTTCCCCCTCCACCCTCCAAACCCTCAGGCCGGGATAGTCCCAAAACAAACTACATTTGATGAGAGCAATCGCGGATTACTGGAACTGGCGGACTAGCACGTGTTAAGGTTCCCGAGACCAATGAGCTCTGTGACATGTGACTTTGTAGAAGGAGTGCAATAGATGTACAGAAAAAGCAAGAACATTGAGTGCTTTAGGTGCTGTGATGTATCCGTGTATGTATCCTCAGATCAGTTGGATCCTCTAGGTGTACGTAAGTTATGGACATGTGTAGTTACACTGACCTGGCTACAGTTCTGGCACAACAATACACTTCCAAGATAACTATGATCATATATGAAGCCAACTCCATACTTCCACAAGTTCATACTACTGTACCCATTAACTCACATGTAGACCCCAGAATTGTTGCCCCAAAAGGCACCAGAATTGTTGCCCCATGTTTACAGGTGGAAGGATGGGGGGGGGAAATGATAATGCTGCCCCCGCTCTCTTCGGGAATTTTCCCATTACATGTCAAATTTTGCCCCGAACTTTATAATCTGATACACATACTCAATTAGCCATATTGCAGCATTGCATCCTAATTTATACCATTCTAGCAACCATGGCAAATTTGAAGGGCTCCATTTGGCCGCCCCCATCCTCCTAAATTTGCCAGTCTCACGATTGACACATTTTAGGCCCTGGATATATCTTTTACAGATAATAAGTCTTAGTAGGATTTTTTTTTGGAGAAGGCTTTCAAGGAAGTGAGAGAAGTCCCCTTTGGCATACATATGCAGGCCTAGAGATCCTTGATGAGTAAAATGTCTCATTTTTGTTAGTTGAGGCTGTGTTATGATCGTTAAGTATCTTCCATCATTTAATGAAATATTATGTTTCAAGCTGCGAGGAATCAGATGATGCAGCAGCTCAGACTCTGACCAGACCGGGACCAGGAGGGCACGAGGGGGAGAGGTCCTAGACGAACAGTCAACTGAGCAAGGGAGAGGAGAAGAGCAGTGCCATTCAGTGGTGATGGGGATGCATCCGAGGTAAGGATGTTTCAGTGGGTATGAGATGTTTTGTTAGTAGGCCAGTCTCTCAGATAGGGTTGGGTTGATTGGTGTGTGTACTTATGAGGGCACGGCCTATTAGAGATGGAATCAAAATAGGGCGCCTTTGACGGGGGGTTTTTTTTGTAAAGTGTGGTTCTAGGCCATCCCAAATTCTTGTGAGCCTCCCCCCCCCCACCCTCCCAAAGGACCAAATCCAGGGAATGCAAGGGAAAGCGCTCCCAATTAGACGATGATTATTGGCATGGGCAGCTGGGGGAAAGGCCGGTGACCTGGGGTCTATTTTCCGTAATGCTCCGTGACTGCTAGACAATAGTGCCGCTCTGCCTAATGTCGGTCCACATCATAATTAGAGTCCCCAAAATATTGTGCTCTCAGAACAGCACTTTGAGTGTCATCCTCATGCCTGGTGAAATAATTTTCTAACTGTCAGCATGACCAATTATTGGATGAGGAGTGGTCGTCTGCCCTAAAGAGCAGTGCCTTATTATGGTTGTTGTTGAAACAAAGCCAGGGACTGAAGATGCATTACACTCAATATTTCTTGGGTGGGTCATCCTAAGTATGCGCGTTCTGCCTAAAACATCTCAGTACACAGAAATGTGTGTTCTCTCTACAAATGGCTTGGGCCTTTTACCCAGACCTGCCTCAATCTTCTTCAACTCGGACTACGGGGTCATGGGGCTGGAAGGGGGGAGGTTGAGGTGGCGTTCCTGTCAGCGGGAGAAGACCCAGGATGAACATCACCGTCATACGTCTGCGAACATGCTATCAAAGGACAAGGGCGGGGCGAACAGCTACCGACTCCGGAATGGTCTCTTCCCAGCCAAGAGCCAGGCGGGCCAAGACCAGGATTCGTGATGGCGAGCGCCCCGAGTTCAAGAGCTCTTTCGGTTCCGGGATACCCCCATGAGCTGGTGGGGACCTCTGTTCGAATAGGCTGTATGGGGCAGAGCGGATTCGGCGGAAGGAAAGGAGAGGCTGATAGGAGAGGGGGTTGTCAATTCTCTGCCTCAAACGTATCTAAGCAAGCAGGTCATCCGACTGCGACTGAAGCCACAGAGTGAATGGTAGGAGATTATTTTTGTTTATACTTTCCATGTTCATATTGTCCATGATATTGGTTTTGTGTGTATATGGATTCTTGCCACTAGAGTGCTTACAGGGTTTTGCAAACAGAGCAATGTGTTAGGGTGTAACAATGAGTCCGATCAGAGATCTCCTACATGAGGTCAGAATAATATAATCAATGTATCTTTGGAGGGCTCTGGTTTCAGCATGATCTGATCCCACGGGTCACACCACGGGGACATTACCTGATCAGGGGTAATGTGAATAGTTCTTTTACACTAACTTGGCTGCTAATCATCCATTGTGTCTCACAGTTATGATACACAAATGATACATTCTCAAATAGCATGAAAATACTAAAGTTGAAATACAATGGCAGTCAAATATGACTGACTTTTAGTCCTCCTCTATTTATACACTATGGGGCCAACTACCCAGACAAAATTTCATCCAGTTTGAGTGCACCCAATATGAAGACACAAATAGATATAGTAAATCTTGTTTGGGCAGAGGGGGGAGAGGGGGGGTAGATGGTGGGTAACCTGGTAAACGATCAATGGGAAACTTTACTCTGGAAATCCTGACAGCAAACAAACTATGTGAAAAACTAGCATCATTCATTCTGACATAAATTACAATTTATTGCGGAAATGATAACTTACATGAAACAGGATGACAGTAGTGGCCAGCGCCTAGCTCCAGAATATGGCCAGATCCCAGCAGTAGGAAGAGTTGCGGTAACATAGGTAACATTTTGTTAATCAAGGAGCTATGCAGTGGGTTGAATCTCCAATGGGATGTGAGGTATCCATATATATTTTTCATTATCTGTTATCAAGATTTAACTGTAGGAACATATAAACAGACATGACATGAACAGAACACTAAGAACAGAAGTTTTGAATTTGGATTCACGTTATTTGAAATGTGGAAGTCAATTGCACAGGCTGATGGCTCGGACTGGAGGGGGGACCACAACTACTTCAAAAACTGATCTGGACAAGGGTCTAATGAAAATAGCTTCTCCATTTTCGTCTATTGTAGTATATCCAACAACAACTCAAATATCCTTGAAGTGACGAATGATATGATAGCTTAGATCATAGGTAGAGGGAGTTGCCCCAAATCCTACATGGCTGTGCCCCCCTAGAAAACTAGTCTGTTCTAACAATCTATGACCGCCTGTTACCGAGTGGGTGGTCTGAGTTGGTACCAAGAATAATTGCCACTAAGGCATTATTGGGCATGTGGTGGCGCCACACCTTTCAGATGTTTGCCAGTGTGTCGAGCATGGGGAAATAGAGGTATTTGGAAAATCGCTCAGCTGATTTAGGACAGTAACTTCTCGAAATGGAATGTCAAAGATCGCCTTACTATAACTGACACACATTCATTGGTGTGAGTAGCCCTCAAATCTGTCAAATAATTATCACCCAGGGGGACGATGAACCCCAACTCCAGCATGTCAGACCTGTATGGAAACGAACAGGCTCAATTCCGTTACAGGCCATCCAACATGGTTGGAGGTCTGCCCGAGCTGCTGACGGGACTGTCATATAATCTACCACTGGCAGAATAGCGGGTGGAGGTCATCAAAGGGAGCCACTTCAAACAGCTGGCAGCTGGCAGGGCACCAGGTGAGCCATCTGGCATCAAAATGTGCAACACTCAATAATAATATGAAAGTGCTGAAAGGCTATTACCTCACGGTCAGTGAGAACCTTATTCAGCCTTCACCATAGTGCACACATCAGGCTATAATTCTGGACAAATGCCAATGTCCCCAGGGGGACCATCGGTCACCTGCTGCCGTATTCAGTCGCACGTTGTGATCACGAGTAACTTCTCAGAGGTCCCCAATAACACCTGGGTTAGGACCAAGCAATGGGAAGAGATGGAGCCCTTGCCCAAGAACGCACCAAGAAAGAAAGGCAACCAGCCGGATCCGAAAATCGAAACTTTCGATCATTATCCTAAGCTTACCCACTGAGTATCCGATCTCCAACTCAACCAGGCACAGATGGTTTCTGGCAAATTGTCATTCAGGTCACATTTGCGAACAATGTTCTGTATACCTGTGTATGATAATGTGGCAAACTCATGACTCTTTTTGTGTGGGGGACAACAACTAATAATAGGCATCAGGCAACAACAAAAAAGATGCTATGAAAGTAACATCATACCAAAAAAATTAAAACCAGACAAACCTACTGCCATTTAGTCCGGTACTCACTGATCAATGGAGTGAGGAAGAGGGGAGAATGGCTGCTGTGTTATCGACGATGGAGTGGAGAAAACGGGGCTTTTGGTGTTTCGTGTTAACTACTAATTCGACTGGAGTCGGAAACTGAAGCAGAAAAAAGCCTATTCAATGCTATCCCAGAGGTTAATCCCAATGGTTAATTATGAATAACTTGACCTATTTCCGGGATAAAGTTAAAAAAACCCAAGTTGCCTTATACTCCAAGCCACTCCATACGTTTTATCTGAATAACCCACTGCAAATGCATGGTTTTGTGGAAAGCTCTATGAAACGTCTCAGGCCTGTGGTCTAGCAGGGAGGTTGCTTCCAGTTTCAGTCCTACAGGTCTTGCTGCGCAATGTTTAGCCCATTCTATTCTAATCTCCTTCGAGAAGCTTGCCCAGCCATTGCATAGTCGCCACCAAACATATGATAAGCATGCACTGTATCATTCTATCAGGCCTGTATCAGTCATATCATGCTGATCATTCAAATATCTTTTGTTATGGACTCCTAGCTGGATTAGAGTGAAGCTCCATATAAACATTTAACCCCCCTTCTTGTCCTCAGGCTTGAATCCTCATAGCACTTCAACACTGAGCGTTCACTGACGTCCCTCCAGCCGGGTCAGGATTCACTGGCATACAGTACAGTGTTCTGAACATTGCTGATCTATCAACTCCACATCTATTCATAGATCTAACATGACTTACCATCAACTGGCGCGTAAAATGTTGTTACCCCCAACTCTTTAGGTGCCTTTGATTCCTTTGTCTTTGATGCATGATGTTTCCTCTCCATTCTTGCAGATTCCTAGGTCAAGTCGCAGGTGTCATCGAGCGGATTGAGATGTCAAAGAGCAAATCATCGTCAGGAGAGGCAGGGCGACCCTACCTTCAAGGAAACCTTCATCTTCCAGGTATTAAAATTGTTGACCATTCAATCGAGTTGTGCAAAATTTGTTACTAGGAGTTGTTGATAGTGTGTGTTAATACAACACATGCGACTCTCTTCATAGAAGGCAGAATGTGAGGTATATATGTTTTTTTTCAATTATAACAATGCTCTATTGGTTCGGGTGTCAGGAAAATTGATAGGATAATTTAGCTGATGATCGATTGTCTTGGGTAATGTTGCTATTACTGTTTTCATACCTGTTGTAGCCACCTGCTCTGTTCGTTAGGTTGACTCGAATAGGACACTTTTGCTTCCTTGACGAAGTCGGAGGAATCATTCAGTCATGCCGTGTGTATTGTTGTGACGCCTGGCCGTGAAACACAATAATCGACCCCACCTGGATGGATGAAGCTCATCCTTGGTATGTGTGTTCCCCATGATGAGTACATGAAACCCTATTTTTTTGGGTGAGGTCAGAGGTGTCTGAGAGGCCCACCAGAGGTCAAGTCTGAAAAACCCTTGTGAACGCCATAAGGTCCATAGAATGGTTGGTTCTATCAGGTTCAAAATTTGGTGTGGTGCGTGTTTTCTTACGGGAAGTACAGGAATCCTATTGTTTTTGGTGTAGGTCTGAGGTGAATTTTGGTCAAAAACGAAAATTCGTGAAAAGTAATAATTTTGGCCAATTTTGGCTTGGTGAACCGATACTCTCGACCCCACCCGAAGGGATAAGCTCATACTGTATGTGTTCGCCATGATGCGTACATGAAGCACCTATCTGTTTTGGGGTCAGGTCCGAGGTCATCTGAGGTCACCAGAGTTAAAAGACTTTGAACCACCTTGTGAACACGATGCATCCCGGGATGGTTGGTCTGACCAGGTTCATCAACATCATTTGGATGTGTAGCTTTCTTATGTGGGAGTACAGGTACCCTTTGATGGAAAGTTTGGTAGCAGGTCGTGTGTTAATTTTGGTCAAACATGGAAAATTACGTTAAAGTCAATCTTCACAGCCAATTTTTGCTAGTGACCACGATAACTCTAACCCCACCTGGATGGGTGAAGCTTATACCTGGTATGTTTGTTCCCCATGAGAGTACATGAACTCTGATTGTTTTGGGGTCAGGTCAGAGGTATCCAAGGTCATCAGAGGTCAAAGTATGAAAACATTGTGAACACGATAAGTCAAGAAGGTTGGGTCTGATCAGGTTCAAATTGGTGTGTATCTTTCTTACGGGGAGTACAGGACCACTATTGTTTTGGGTAAGGTTAGGGGTGAATTTGGTCGAAAAAAGGAGATTGTGAAAAAGTCAATACATCGTTGGCCAATTATGGCTAGAAGGGATGGAGCTCTCATTTGGTATGTGTGTCGATAATGAATTCATGAACCCTAGGTTTTTGAGGTCACCATAGGTCAACGTCTGACGCCGGAATTAGTGTGTAGCTATTCATAAGAGTATAGGAACACATGGTTGGAAAAAAATTGGGAAATTGTCGATAAAACGTTATGTTTCCCACAAGTGAAAAGCTGGTTACAATTTCACGTTTGTCTTTGTCGTTGCTTATCGGTGTCAGAAAGAGTCAAGGATATCACTAGCTCTTTTGGCTTTTGGTATACAATTGTCAATTTATAATCAAATAGTGTTGTCATCACAAAGGTGGGTGTACAATTTTGTACAATGGGGCACCTCCCTGAAATGACCACTAGGGGGGGGGGGGGGGGGGAAAAAGGGCCAGTTCCTATCATTATTTCTACATATCTGGGCAGGAACATCACATACCACCGAGTCGGCTTAAAGGACAACTGCAGCTCGGATACAAACAGAGGGTTATATGGGGAGAATGGAAAAACTAGTATCAATAGTTCCAAATCCCATATCAATACATGCGCCTATGTCGGGGTACTGCATTCAAAGTTTCGGTTCAAATTGGGGTAGAATCCCAATTGCACAATAACAATGATTTCACACTTGGGCTACCCTGGGAAGTTAGTCATGTATGCGATGTTTCATTTTGTTAGAGTAAAGTAACATTATGCAGAAGTTTGTGTCTTTCCTCTCACAAAGTAACCATCAATATCTACAATCAACTAGCAATCCTCTCACATAGACTAACTGCTTTTTTGAGGTGAAAATAATGCGTGAATTTCAAAAGAAAAAACCAAAAACAAGTATGACAACATTTATTAGCCTGAGGGATGCTTTGTGATCTTCCCAATACACATGCCCAAACTTACAAAAAGAGCTTTCTAATATATCTATATATATATATATTAGCCTATTGGATAATATATTAGTCCTCCTTCTGATTCATTCTTCTTTAAAGGTTAGTGAGCAATTGCGAGGTACTTGATTAGACAAGCCCCACATTTATCTACTTAGCCCTGGGGTATTGAAGTGCTGCAAACTGCAAATGACAAATGTAAACATGCACACGTGCCCTGAATGTATCCATGTTCTTCTCTCTTGTTGATAAGAATGTCATGACTTTAACAAAATGTTCTCCTCCAATCTCTGATAGATTGCAATCCAGCTCAATGAAGTCAACTGATCATGTTCACTGCTCAACAAGAAGGGGATGAAGCGGGAGAACGCCATTGGCTGGTCTCCATGGGGCTCCGAACAACCAGCGAGGAGGAAGCTCGCTCACTGGAATGAGATGCCAATACTCGCGATGGCCAGCAGCGTCTGTCGCTTGGCAACGCCCCTCCCGAGTCAAAAGGAGTGATCCCTGAATACGGAAGACGCAAGGACCGATTCATAGCAAAAACGCATCAGTTCTTTACGTTGAGCAGTTGGGTCGAGGATTTGTCTGAAGCAGAGATCCAATATAAATACAATTCGCAATTTTTTGATATTCACAAATTCCCCTGTCAACTTGTTGACCAGAACTCATTTCTTGCCAATAATAAAATTTGGCTTGAAATGACCAACAGTTTTTGCACTGCACATTGCATGCCCCCAACCACATGAAGATTTTATGTATCAGTAGTGTTGGACACTATTTGCTCACTTTATAACATTCGAAAGTTGGTGGTGAGGATGTGGAAATTTGACACCCAGGTTAAAATGACCAGGGAATGAAGTGATTTTACACGGTACCGCCATTTCGCAAAAATCTAGTATAGTATCATATAGAGTTTTAGTTGAAATGAGGGGGCACATAAGTAGGTATTTTGCGCTTCTTGCCAGAATATGCTTCCCTCGCCTGAGAAATCACATACTAACATAATAATTATTGCAATACTTGTGTAGAGAAGGGTATTACCAGGAATTATATAGCGGAAGAAAATGTTGCATGCATGGTGTGAATTTAAAGTAATACATCATGAAGAGTGTATATAATGTGCTTGTTAGTCCTTTAAAGGTGGTCATGGGTATGAAGATCAAGGTAACGAGGTTGTACTGATAACGTGGAACTTTGGTTGACCCACGTGACGGCAGGTCCAGGGTCATATATGGGGAACAAATAATCAACACCACTGGATGCTATATTCACTTGAATACAAGAAGGTATGAGTGTCCCTCTGCCGAAATACACAACGTTAAAAATATTGCACAATCAGCAGTTCTTCTTGCGGGAATTGAGGCCAATCCTGGCGGACTACCAGAAAATCGATTCACAAATATGTCCAAAGCTAATTAGGGAACTTCGAGCCAATATTATAAATTGAAATATTTCTTGACGACTTTATTTCCAATTTTAAGCCGTAGATTTTTTTGCGAACGGTAAAAGTGGTCCCTGTCTTAAGCGAAACCTGTGATGCGTGCCAATTCTGTACAGTTTTAGCTCACCATTCTTGAAAAATTCAACTTCTAGTGTTTTAGCGGTGTGCTTAGGGGGGCTGAGATCATAGAACAATTATAAGAAAACTTCAAGAGACCTTCTCTCAATACTATCCGATCAATCTTCAAAATATTCAAGTGAATTTGGGGGTTTATTGGAATATCTCCAATTCAGTTGCTAATTACACTAAATAACAAACTTAGCAGCCAGCTGACCGAAACGGGATACCAAAATCCGTGACATATGATCCATGACAGCCTTAACTAATCAGACGTATGGTACATGTATTAGTGGACTGAATGTTCCGATTCCCATCCTATTCCAGGGTTCTTACACGCATGAAGAACCAGGAATAAGTCATTATAGTCAAAGAATAATAAAACTCTGTTACTTCCAAGGCCTTGAAAGCAGGAATTTCAATGATTTAGAGAAAGGCTCAATGTATTCACAGTCAATCTGACCAGTCGGCGAAATGAGTGCCACAATGCAATTTTCTGTCAGTTGAGTTAGGGACAGCTGTAAGTAATGGAAAACTATGGACTGGAGCAGCTGAAAAACGTCATGGCTTTATGGTAGGGAAAGGAGTGTAAAGACCATGTTGATGAATATTCCACTGTTTCTCTAAGGGAATAGCAGCATCTTGTGAGCTAAATTCACGAACTTAAGTAGGCCTCCGGATGCTGGACAAGGAATAGTTGTATTTCTGGATGTTGATGCTGGCCTATGCAATCCTTGTGGATAACACCCATCACCCCCCAGCTTTCATCATATGGCCAAAATATTTTTAAAGCAATCCGTATTGTCACGATAATGATATTGATGTTCCCCCCAGGAAAGTAGCAACCGGATCTGTACACTTATCCAGTGAGGTGAATGCCAGCATGGAAATTTTGAGAAAAAATTGTTTCTTGATCTTTCATGACACACGTTCATAAAAGTCATTTGCTGTTTCCTATGAACAAGTATTACAGTCGACTCAACAAGTAACCCTTTCAATATCAACAGTACTATTTTTCTCCATACTGCAGGAGAAAAAGAGCTTTTGGACATAGCAGTACCATATCCCATATTGTACTAAAAGGACCATCCTCTGCCTCTCACAGTCTGATGAAGGCCATTATTGTGGCTTATAAGCAAAAAGGTTGCACTCAATCAAGCAAATATTCATTCATCTCAGCAGTACTACTTCACCCATACTACTACAAAAGTAATAAAATGAATGCCCTAAACGCTACCATATGCCATCATAACTTGACTAACCTGTTGTCATACCTATTATTTGAAAGCTTGTGTTCTCTCAGAGAATCGCGCCTCAATTCAAATATTGAGGGGACCGCCGTGTGACACAGTATCGCCAAACACAGTTTGTTTGATGTCGGTAATAGGATCTCCCTTGTAACATTCCATTGTGGCCGTCCTACAGGTTTTGTTAAAAACCTAAGATGGGTTTACATCAGACGTTATAATCTTCAAGTTCGGTGTGTTATGCACAGCCTCTTACTCCGAGGCCAGTAGGACACTGGGATTTTCTCACTTTGTTGCAGGTTTAGGCAGTTACTCGAAGTGCATACAAAAAACGCTAAGAGTGGAGGCTACGGAGGTTTGTGTGACGATCGGGTCATCAGCCACAGCCCTGCGGTGAGCGACTTGTCCTTACAAGACTTGGCAAACCACCTTGTGCAGATATTTTATATAGGGTTACTCAGTGAACAGAATCATCTCAGAATCTGTTCTGCTTTCTTTTGAAGCAACCAAAGCACCAGTAACTTCACAGTGCAACACACGGTCACTCATAGTGTTTCAAACCACCTAAACCCCCAACACCCCCACCCCTAACAACCCCGCCGGGGCACTTGTAAAAAGCTTTCAAAGGGGCGCTCATCAGAGTAGCAACGAACAAATTATTCTTTGGCCAAAGAAAACTTTTAGATGTTGTATCAAAGTCACCTAGTACTATAAAATTACTTGTCCTTGTTTAATGCATTTCTTTTGGTCTAGTTTTTATGAGAAATTGATCAGGGGAACACAGCCTTGATCATTCTGTTATTAATATCCAATTCCCAACAGTCTAAATTACTCCTCGAAATTTGTCACGACTGTAGATGAATGGCCGTCAGTGTCAGGCCCTCATTACAAAGTCTCCACGCAAACAACCAAAAAATAATTGTTGTTTATCTTGGAGAAATTCAATGAATGGGTATTAGCACACAAAATGTATATTTTCTAAGAGAGATCATTTTCTTCTCTGCATATTGATCTGATTTTGAGGGAGAAAAGGTACGTCCACTCGCTCCACAGACAGCAAAAGTAAATATTACCACATATCAATGGGCTGTAAAACCTACCTTACCCAGGAATTACGCTAGCAAGCGCAGTGTTTTATTGGGCCTCCTTTGTAAGAGTTGCAATGTCGAAACAAGCCCTTGAATCGTTGTACCCAGTTGTATCCCATATCTGGGATAGTCTAACATTGAATGGAGATATAGAACCCCATTCCGCTAAATTTTCGTTGTTTTCCTGATTGCCGCGAACTTTATATTCCGTTAGGAATATTAACTTTTTCCATACGCTGATTGAACATTGTACATGTATGTAGATTTTTTGTTCATATGCGATTCAACAGAAACGTTTGCATTTCACAAGGCGTACTGGTAAAATCCAACTCTTGGTAAAGTTTTACGGGAGGGTATCAGTATTTAAACGAATACGGTAAGTATAATCTGTAATGCATTGACCCTCATACTCGTATTCTTGATTATCATATTCAATGACCCGCTCATCCAGACAATCGCTCCACGATTGATAATGGACCTCACCGACTGATCATATGTTCAATCATTATAATATGTTCAGTCGAGTACGATCGCATATCGAGGGCAGAAAATCTGTGTTGTTGTAACAACTTCCTGCCCTGTTGTGGTACCAAAATGAATGCTCTTGTAATAGTGACTGTGTAATACTGCAATAAATGGGCTTGTTCTCAACTTTTTTTTTTTCACAAATTAAATGAATGTCGCGAACTAGATTGTAGCCTTTGTTATAACCCCGCATACTTCATGGGGCATTTCATATGATTGTAAAACAAGGAACTGTATGGCATTTTGCTGACTTCTCATTTATCAACCTTGCAAACACATCTTTTGACATAGCTCTGTCCGTCTATATTTTTGTATCGTCAGCCTTAAACTAATTGTTAATTGTATTATAAGATGTTTTTGCTTGATTTATATTCAAATGAGAACATTATCATTAGGCAAATCGGACTAAAGAATTGGCTGTATCTAGTTGTGTACAGTAATATTCCGAAGGTGGCATTTACTTTCAGTAATGACTTCTGTTCAATTCTATTCATAATTATTTGGTGGTACTGTTGGTCCTGCTCCCTCAGCACTCAGAAAAAAGGCTAACAACACAAACTTGAACTAGACTCACTCTGCTGTGGAATGTTCCGGACCGTCCCTCACTGGTGGCTAGAGTCAAGCAAGGTCTGGAGTCTCCTGTGGGTAGGGGGGAGAGGAGGTCTACTTAGGCAACCTGCTTTGCCCATCAAGCCAACTACTGGAGGCCTAGTTGCATCAATGTTCTTACTTTAATGGATGTGCATGGTTAAGTAGAAGCTGCCTGGTTGACCGAACCTGACTTACATGACTTACAATCACATGACTCAAAATTCTACTAATAAGCCTCTGGTGTCGAAATGAGTACAGGAAAATGTTCAAATTGTTGAATTATTGGGTGCCACCTGCAGGCTGCAAATTTTGGCCGTTGAAATGATCTCCCTGCCACAGCTGGCTGTAGACCTAACTGTGCATAGATGCTATTAGCTACCTGAATTGCTTTCATCAAGACCTGCGTGTTATTCCGCAATAGTTGTACTGACAGTCCATTGCACATCGGTGTTTTTAATTTTTAAGCAAAGAATAATAGTCATTATGACATGGAGATATAGATGGCGTATAAGGAGTAATGGTGGTTCTCATCTCAGAAAGTATACAAAAATATTCAATGTGGAACAAACAGGATATTTCACATAGAATCTTTATTGAAGGGCCATTATTCTGGGACAACTGTCTCTGTCCACTGGTGCAATTTTAATGTGTATTCCACTCAAGATGTTCTTTATACTTTGGGTTTGCAATACATAAATGTGGGGCTGATACTTTATACCACCAATTATATCGATTCCATTCTCTCTTCAAAACTGCAACCTTGTCAACTGAATGTGGGATTGATAGTCATTTTAGGGGCTTGTGGGGAGGGGGGGGGGTGGGGGTACCATTGGGCGTTCTGGATTTTTATGGTTAAACATTACCCTTAGATCTGGTACATCTGTTCATACGTTGAGGAAATGGAAACCTAACCCAGCGGAATTTCATGCTGAATACAGTGAGAACATAAGGCACATCTAATGCAAAGCTTTTATAATGTCATAAGGGCTGTACATGTTTTACAGAGGTCTTGGAATAGCTTATTATCAAGATGCTAGCATTAGACAAGTCTCTCCTTGAGTGGTTTGCAATGATCTAAGGAAAACTTGACCAGTATTTTTATGAAATATTTTCGTTCAGCCAAGTGTGGAACCGGTCCGCACATGCCCGTCAGTACAAATTATACTCCCTAGGTCGTCACTGGCTAGGCCTCGGTCTGAGCCCAACCTAAACAGGTCTTCTGACGGCAAGAAGCACAAGTCCCAAGTTCAACCAACAACCACCCGAATGGTGAAAGCTGAATGAAAAGGGCGTTGTTAAACTTGAATGGGTTATTCTCGCTTGGTAGATGTGCCCCAGCGAGACACCCAACCTCTGATGAAAAGTGATTGAAAAACATATACTTGTGAAAACCCAGAACAAAACAAAATAACTGAGAGTTAAAATAAAAAATTACCTGAGATTTTTATTTTATTTTTGCAAGATTATAAGGAGAATTCAATGTATTTCTATGTGAATACTACTTACAACCCTTCTGCTATAATGTACAAATTGGACAGCATTTACTGTGGAAGGTTAAAGGTTGCAGCCTTCCACATCTTCCCAATAGTAAGGGTTGAAATTATGGGAATGCGGCAACATACCAAGTACCCACAGTGCCCAAGTGGTGAGCCAAGGCCCAGTGTTTCTTCCAGTAATTACTCTCTGTTATCCTGTCTCACTCGAAGGTCACAGAATGTGCATCCGGCCATGGAACAAGTTTTTTTTGCCCTTGTTGAAGTTGGGGGGAAGGGGGGGGATCCAGCAGAGATTAAGAAGGCCTCCCGACTCCCGAAGGGGAAAGGATGTTTATGTATGAGGCCTAAAAGTTGGGTATTCATGGGCCCCCTGGACCCCAGTTGATGCACTTGCCTGAGGATAGTGGGTCGGGATGGGGTCATAGTATGATTCCCCTGATTTGGTAACAGGAACATAAGCCTCAGAGGCTTTCTCATCTCCAGTTGCAGTAGCCCGAACTGTGGGTGAAAACGTTAGAAATCACCCCTCCCTCTGATCAAGTCAAGTTATCAAACCAAATGTATAAAACCACTCTCCCTTTTTTTTTTTTTTGTAAACATCCTTAGTTGAGGCAGAATCCCTAGCCCAATCATTTCTCGCCCATTCTACTCACCTGCCCTGCTGGAACCCCCCCCCCCCCACTACACAAGATGCTACGCAAAGAATCCTAAAACACAAGATCGTAACATCTAACAATCTGCTTCGCGTAAGTTTTGATAGGGGAGAATGGAAAAAGAACAAGAAACAGAGTTGACATCTCATGAAATGAGTTCTTCCCTACAAGTGGCTAAAATCCTGTCACAAGCATGTGTCGATAAGGAATTGGTATTGGTATACATGTCACATTGTCGACAACATTATTTGTATTTAATCCATATTTAATCCATCCTATAGTATATACATCGAATGGGAGGTGTGTGATATGACTTAAACTGATTTCATGATGGTTCTATTGCTTTTTTGTGATGTTATATATTCTTCCAGTTTTCACATGGGTTGAGGAATGAGTTCTACTGAAATTTCAATACATAAGGCAATGGAATAGTATTCGTTGTCTTGCAAATAAATTTTGTTTATACTCTCTCTATTTTCTAGATCAGACAGTATTTGGTTAAGCGATTGTACCCGGCACGTCATTCCTCATACCAGTATCGTCTATCTTCTTCGTATGTAAAACTTTTGATCTTGGGGCTCTCAAATGTTTGTTCTCTGACAGATTTTTGACCAAACTCGACGCATGTTCTGAGCATGGACATTGTGGACACATCAAAGCGTCAGGGTCAAAGATAATGAAGGGGCGTATTAGGCCATATGTTGAAAGTCTGTTTAAAAATGCTTCTCCTCCTACATGATTTGTTTTGCATTTCCTGATAATAGTCGGGCAATGTTATCATGGAATAGTGGTGCACTAAGGGATGTTCAGGGATGAAGACCAACGGTCATTACAGGCGCATAATGAGCTATTTATGTCAAAACTAAACAATATGCAATATGCTTCCTCCGTAAATGATTAGGTTGGATTACTAGATTAGTTGGTCAAAGTTATCTTTTTTTTCAAGTTTTCCTTGAAATGAGAAACTATGGGGAGTAGGAATGGCCAGTGCAGGATTTGTGCTTTAGTGCAGGATACAGATGTGGAGTCATCTAAGGCATAACAGGAAAGGTTCTTTGCAAGGTCAAAAATGTTTCATCCTGCAGATTGAATGGGACACTCCTAACATACAGCCATCAAAATACCCAATTGTACTTCATTGGCGTGCTCAACATTGGTCACCTGAGTGCATTCTCAGTCCCAAAGAATTTTTGTCTCGTCGAACAAAGTTTCAGGAAGAGACTCAGTGATCACTCGTCGTGTGTGTAATGTGGGTCAACTTTCTTCATTAGAGGAATTCTACGAAGGGTAGGCCGATTGATGAAATTTCTTTTGTAGGTAGTATCGGGGTAGGTTACAACGATATGATTAGATTGTGGGCACAAAGTCACCTAAATTAAGTAAGGTAATAGCCTATTTTATGTAATTTATTGCTTTAGCTCAGGCTCGTTAGCCAAGATCACGGATTGAACCGTAGGTGCTATGATCACTTGTTGAAACTGATTAGGTCTACCTTCAGTTCCCCAAATTTTAACAAAGATTTAAGGTAAATGGAGGTCATTCCAAAACATACTTATTTGCATAATTTTAGTGAAATCTCAGCTGTTGGATTATTCCATGGAACCTGGTGCATGGTATTGGGTTCACTTGAGTGCGGGGAAATTGTTATCATTATCAGGCACTGGAGGTCATTCAAAGATCGAAATTGCAGAAAATTTAAGCATAATCTTAAAGTTTGTCAGATTTCATGAGGACGGGTAGGAGAGGGCTTTGCCTGTTACTCTCCAAATTTGTACATAGATCTGGAGGACACTGGAGGTATTTCAGTGCGGGTCTATTTTGCATGAGTTTATTCCAATTTCAAAGGTTGTTTTAATTGAAGTTGAGGGATGGTCTACCTGTTTCTCCAAATGTTAACATTTACTTGAGTCATTGGGGTTATGCAGTTTGTGTATAAATTGATCCAGTCATGCAAAATGTTCAAGTTTGTTGGATTTCCCATGAATGTATTAAGTTTGGTCCACCATTGTCATGAGATAGGCAAAGTTGAGGGAAAATGGGTCAAATGGAAGTTAAAGATTGTTCTAATTTGAATTTAATTGAGGCAATCTCAGTCAAATTCCACAAAACTTCTTATACTCCTTTAGTAGACATTGTCAATGATCAGGTCCTTAACCCCAAATTTGAAATTGGTCAACTGGATGTGTTTCTGTTAAATGCTTAATACCAAAATATTGAAGTAGTAGTCACACATGGAATGCCTTGTAATTGTTCTATCTGTAATGTAATTAGACAATTGCATTTTGTGGGTTTGAGCTACCAGCACATTAGTGTTCTAGGTTGAAGATTGTTCTGTGCACCTACCTTTCTAATGGGGTGGTGGATCCCAACTCAGTAATGTTCAACCCAACAAAAAAGGGCCTAGTCAGAAAAAAGTACAATTCCAGCACAACCAGTCTGTAAACTGTTGCCAATTGGGCTTCAAATGTTTGTTCTTGACGGATAGATTGACTAGACTTGAACACATGTTTAGTGCCCAATGGGCATCTTGGGCCTGCTTTCAAGGTAGTTAACTGAACATGATCCCCCCCCCCCCCCCCCCCCCCTACAGATGAGGCTGGATTATCATCATTAACTTTTGTCAGTGTTATCATGGGATAGAGTACCTACGGGTTATTCAGGTAGTCAAGGTCAAATGTCATTGAAGGGGCATATGAGCCATTATATGAAAAATTTGCAAAATGCTTCCACATATTAAGTCAGATACGATACTCTGTCAGTATGAATCAATGACTAGTGGGCACTTATGGGGTATTCAGAGATATAAGGTCAAAGGACAGTGAAGGGGCTCAATGAGCCAATAAGTGAAAAAAAATATGCGAAATCTCCTCACAGATTAGGTTGGTACTATGACACTTGGTACAGTGTATCATGACTAGTAGTTGGGCACGTTTCTAATCAAATGTTGGACAAAATGGGGAACCATTGTTCATGGACAGTTGGTCTTCGATTCTACAAGCGGTCATTCAAAAAGGTCATTATCGGCGATTGGGTGAAAGGCGCATGATCACCCATTGTGATGTATACAAACCAGCTGCAAAAGGAAATTCCCTCATTAAATGAAATTTCGTTAGCATATGGTACTTACAACGCGCGATGGTGTGAAATTAATAAGTTAGGAAAAGAAGCCTAAATGAAAACGGATGTGAATCCAGCAACGGGTCAATTTTGGCTCCACACCTTAGGCGTGCACGTGCATTAGCAAATTATTAACATTAAATGCTAATTGGCGCCCCTACTGTTTCGTTGTAGTGGGATATGCTTCCAGCCGGAATTTGCAATACTGTATTTCTCCCACTTGAGTTTAGTTTAGGTAGTTAGGTGTGAATAAGGGTCAGGAAGGACAAAATTCCTCATAAACGACCCCGGAGCCACCACATCCCAGGAAAGAAAAATGAACCAAACCACTAAAGAATTCGCCTGTGATTCATGAAAAATAAATCAAGGATGTTCTTGGAAACGCATTCATACTCTAGAGAGAACAACGTTTTTCAGGAAGGACAAAGTCCACTCAGTGATCACTCTCTGCGTAGAAGAAATATTTAAAATGTCAATCTGCAGCGCTTGCCACGAAGCTTGCGACAGTGACTCTATTTGCAGTAAAGAACCTGGAAAAATTCAATCAAAGAAGTAGTGGAAGGACAGTCCATCGAGAGTCATGGAACAAATTGTGAAAAACCTGCGATCAAGTCACCCGAATTCGCCTCAGCTGCATTGAAATTAGACCGAGACGCCTTAAATCTTGCCTCGTAGGATAAATTTTTCCGAGACAGTTCACAATCATTCTAGTTGCCTTACGTTGAACGTTTTCAATAACCTGCTTGTTTTTTGTAAAGTAGGGCTTCACACTTGTACAGAATATTCAGGTGCGGTCTCACCAGTGATTTAAACAGCTGAAACAATATCATTATCAGGAAACTGAATGACGCGTATAATCACGCCAAATCCAATGACCCTGATAACTCTTCTAGATGCTTCGGCACACTGCTTGGAAGGTTTCAAAAGAATCAAAACAAAACCCCAAGATCTTTTTCTGAAAATAAAACTCATGAATTATTTTGGCCATTTAATTGAAGGAAGCCGTTGCGATTGTGAAAACCAACATGCATAATTTTGCACTTGTCGACATTGAAAAACATTTGCCAGCCGGAAGACTATTTGGAAATTATATTAAGATCCCTTTGAACAATTTCAGCATCCTCATTCGAACCGACCTCGAGGTACAACTAGGTGAGAACTTCTTAACCCTCGATGAACAGAACTCACGATCGTCAAATAACGCCAGAAAGGAGGAAGGCCCGAGAGCCGATAGTGTATCGCCGCGATCCAACTCTTGACCATACGATCGTATATTAGGAGCCAATTATTGTTCCAAAAGCATGTTCTTCCTCGAAGTGATTCGCATGATCCCAAGATTGTCTAGCTGTGAATCAGTAAGCATAATCATTCCTAGCCCCTTCAAAAGAGGGGGGGAAAAGAGGGAAATGCTCCATGAGCTGCGATCACGGAAGGGGGGGGGGTGGAGGGGGTGAGGGGGATGTTCCCCCTCCAATATTTTGGTGGGGGGAATACATCAAATGCCCCCCCCCAATATTTTGCGGACTGATGCAAAAGTCTTATGAACATATGTTCCGGTACGGCCATAAAAAAAAATCAAACTCATATTTCTTATTAGATTGCTTTTAACTGATTTAGGTTGAAATCGCGCTGCGCGCGCTTTATTATATATTACGTATAATATGTATAATACAGTAGGTCTATGTATACAGTGACTGTCGATTCTGGCAAATATGAGTTTATCCATACGTGTCATATTTCCAAGTGTGGGAACATATGGGTAGGCCCACCGGATAATTTGGTTTGGGACAGGTTCATGAGCACCCCCTCACCCTCCCCTCCCCACTACAACAATGCCGAATCCAACTGCCCATTTTCTTAACACTCCACACAGTTTAGACTACTTCTGATCCTTAATGTTCAGCGGGCTTTGCCAACCGATGTGCTGTTTTTACTAAGACGGTGAAGCTAATATGTACGAAAAACAACAGGGCACAGGGGATCGTGCACGCACATATGGAGGTTTACGTGATTGACTTCCAACCCATTTGTGAGGTCCGCGATGGAGGATCCCTAAAACCAATGCGCTATGTGTAGAGAATGGAGACCACGATGCAGAAAATGTAACGATTAACATCGATCAGTTTGGAAAGTCATTGTCAATTTCAGTGATTGCTAACTGCCATAATGCAGGGGAAGTGGAAGTTCCCTGCAATTGAGGGTGGGGGGGGGGCTTGGTCGTAACTATTTTTCTTGTGCCCTCACGCCTACCGAAATTGTATTGAAAACATAGATCAGTCCTTAACGAGGCGTTCCTTGGGATACTGGATTTCAGAAATTTATTGTCAATTTTTGGAGATCGGCCTTTACTGCCATAATCCGGGTAGTACCCGTTTCCGGCATCTGGGGGATTCGTACGTGCCCTCAAAAATTCTATTACCCTCCGCGTCCCCTGATGCTGCTCCAAATTGCCACAGGAATCAGCTAGACAGCGATCAGTTCCTTCAAGAACGTTTCCTTAACTATTATTATCTGAAAATTATTGCAATTTTATGGACGTTGCTCACTGCCATCCGGCGCGGAAAATGCCGTTTCCTGCAATCTGGCGGTCTGAAAACGACAAATTTCCTTGTACCTACCGTCTACTTGGTGGCTGATGACCCGAATTGTAAGGAATAGAAAGTGATCAGTTCTTTCAAGACGTTTTTGAATTATGAATTCTGAAATTCATTGCCAATTTTAGGGGGACGTTGCTTAGGCTACTGCCATAGGTCCGGGAAGTGCATTTGCCTGCAATTGGGGGGTCTTAACACGAAAGTTGCCTTGTACCCTACGCGGTCAACAAACGACGGGGCACGGAATTGTACGGAATAAACTTGATCAGTTCCTTCAAGAATGTTTCTCTAAAAAATCCGGAATTTATTGCCAATTTTAGAGATGTTGCATACTGCCATATGGCCCCGAAGTGCCGTTTCCTTGCAAACTCTGGGGGGGTCTAGAATTCCATAGATGCGTATGCGTAGTGAAAATCTCCAAGTTACGTCAAGAGCCAGAGTCTGAATATATCCTATTTAGTTGAAGAATGATATTGGTTCCACAGAGGGCAAACAAATTATAAATGAAGACAACATGCGAATAGGCGAAAATAAGCATTTCTGTACGCCCATACGATGCGTATCACGAGAATGAAATTCTATGGGATATCTTCCTCGAAAAAAAAAGCCAATCAACGACAATATGCATGGGCTGCTGCATTTTATGTTTCTTCGCATAAACTTGCAGGTTTTTTCTTCGGACAAACGTTAGTTTTATCCTTGACGAAAGTGGAAAGGAATCTTGCAGTTATGACAGCGGTGGGGTGTTTGTGTGTGTGACGCTAGCCTTGTTAAAACGATAAACAACCCTGCTGGCTTGAATCAAGTCATTACTTTGATATGGGTTCCCCCACCCATAATGAGTACATTGATCCCTGATTTTTTGGCGTCAGGTCGAAGTTATCTGAGGTAGAGAGGTCAACGTTGGAAATCTTGTTAACGATAAAGTAAGAAGGCCACGGTCGATCGGGTTTGAAACTTGCCGGTATGAGCTTTCGTATGAGAGTCGGAACCCTGTGTTTTTTGTGTAAATCGGGGGTCAGCTTTGGGGAAAAAAAGGGGAGGGAATTTTGAAAAAGTTGAAATTTGGCCAAATTGAGTTCGTTAACACGATTAACCGACCACAGTAGGAGGATGATGAAGTTCATACTTCGTATAGGGGTTCCCCATAATGAGTACATGATCCCATTGTTTTGGGGTCAGGTCAAAGGTCATATGAGGGTCAACGAGAGGCAAAAAGTCTGAGAATCTTGGGAAACGATAAGTCAAGAATGCCTGGTCGATCAGGTTGAAACTTGGTACGCAGCCGTCCTCATGAGGCGAGAGTACAGAAACCCTGTAGTTTTTGGTGTAAATTCGGGGATCAGATTTGGGGGAAAGATGGGAAATGTGAACTTGAGCTCAAAACGTGTGGAAAACCTGTAAAAAAAATAGCGTCGGCCTGATGCAGTCTGAAAATCTTGTGTGTAGCTAATATATGGGTGTACGGAAACCCTATTGTTTTGGTTAAGTTCGGGTGAATTTTGCGTCCAAAATTGAAAATTTGGGAATAGTCGATAATTTCGCCTAATTTGACTTGTGAACATGATTATCTTCAACTTCACTTGGATCGATGAGGCCCATAACATTGTATGGTGTTCCCTAAGAGTACAGGCGCCCTTATTGTTTTGGGGTCAAGCCAGTGGTCACAATAGGTCAAAGTCTGAAAAACTTGAAATTATATCAATTCCTTCGGCGGCTTTTCCTTCATATATTGCCTTGGTTTCTCGCCTCAAAAGTTCAAGATCAGCGTATTCATCTTCCTGTCTTCCTACAGACTGTACAATAGTGGCAGATTAAGGCTAGGATACACAATCCCTATTGAAATCTTTGAAATGTCCCTGCAAACAAGGGCGCCAGCCACTAGGGGGGCGGGGGGTCAGGACCCCCAACTTTTGGGAAGCCTCCATACAAAATGATTTTCCACACAAGATGTTCCCATCAATGCCTTCGGGACCCCCTACACCCCCACCAAAAATGCTCGTTGGAAACACCCCCCCCAACTTGTAGACAGTGGCTGGGTGCCATTGCCTGCATGAAACATCAACCAAACAAATGTTGGGGAGGTTGGTCGTTTTGCCGTCTACAGTACCATGTTTTGCTTTTTACAATTGTGTTAAGTGTTAAGCGTGATCTCACCACGCAAATACTCCCGGTGCCAGGATTTCCGCAAGTGCAGTTATCGGGAGTACCGACCCTATTCTACTGGAAACGCACCCCGATTGAGAGGGATGACACTGAGAGTAAACAAACATTGCTATCCCATTGTGCAATGTTTAATTCCGTTCTTTTTTTCTTTAAGAAAGGTGAAAAATGAAAACATTAAAAATTGCAGGTTTTTGACCTGGGGGTATAGGGTGAGGCTGTCGGGGTACCTGGACACCTCCGTCGGGGAGCTCGGACCCCCCATCGGGGGAAATCCGGGCGCCACCACTGCCTCAAAAGCTATCGCGAATCTAGGCACGGCAAACTCTACATTAGTTACGGGCCCAGTGCGCTTGTCCAGGGGGTAATGTTGTTGTATGTAATGATATGCGACGACATTGCGGTGATTTCCCCACGTTAACGCGACCACGCGCTCGTGAATGTTGTGCGACGAAAAACAAACATCTCTTTGATATGATTGAGAAACATTTCCGGTCGGCAGATGTGTACATGGGAGTCAACAGGTGGGGGGGGGAGACATGTCCCCCCCACTTTCAAAAGTGGGAATATCATATCGTTTGTCCCCCCACTTTTCCGGACTAATAAAAAATAATACGCACATGCCCGATTTGTATCACTCTAAACGGATTCAATTTTGGTCTAACCAAACAATAATGCGCGCTGGGAAATGTCATAAAGTCCACTAAAATTCAGGTACCGGACCCAATGGATCATATGAATTCTCGAATGAAAGGGTTAAATCGAATAGAAAAAGTGCATGAATTGTTTCGGCGCGCAAGCGCAATGTCGTTTTATCCAGACGTGTAGGCTAAATGCGAAGTAGTAAGGTTCGAATCATTTCGTGCACTCGAATAATTCAGGAGCCTTGTGGCAGACTGCCCCCACCCCCCCCCCATTTTTTGAGATGAAAAAAAATCTTGGAAATCTGGGAAGGAAAAAGCAAAGTGCAAATTTTGTCAATTTTTGCAGACTCTTTATGTCGATAATGCCCGGAAACATGCGAAAAAATTCGCGCTTCGCGGCGCGCCGGCAGTTACCGGTGAATGACTAAAATTCGGTACAAAGTTTCTGCTCCGATTGGAATGGTGCCCTAAGGCTATGGCTTTTTCTTCGATCCCACCAGGGAACTGTTCGGTGGACCCTTGGATTCCCACACAAACCAAGCCAGCGTAGAAAAGGTAATAAAAAAATACCATGTGTGATATCGGTTAAATCATCTTAGTATGCACAATGACAACTTTTTGTGTTGTCTTCACTCAATCACACATGTAAGAGGGTTGCTATTGCGCCTGGCAAAGTGCATTTCCGTCGATCTGGAGGTTATGAGAATCTGAAATTTCGTCGGAAACGCTCGCGCGCCAAACGGATGTGGTTGCTTCGCCTTAGATAGTAATTGCATTCGATGGGTCCCCCCCCCAACTTTTCAAAAACGGATACGAAGCCACTGTTTGTAGCACATTGTTATGTCAGTCACGCGGAGTTAAATGTCCACGAGGATCCCGGTTCAGTTAGATCTAGTGTGTGAAGACGAATAATTGAGTTCGTTTATTTGGCCCATGTTCTCATACGGATGTACCGGTGTATGCCCCCACATCGGAGTGTCTTGTCTGTACTCGATTCACATCACGAAAAATCCCCCACCCCTCTGGGAGAAATCTGTAGAAATCGTATCCATGACTGCGTCAAAATATGGTGCGTAGGGGCCACACTAATTTCCTCACATGGGGATTGAGAGGACAAACGTACATGACATGTTGGTGGAATCGTGTTATCGTATTTATAATACACCAAAATTGACAAAATCAAAATTTTTCATAATTTTCTCTAAGGATTGCTCTCATTCTACATCAAAGGATCCTGTACACTCAGTAGGAAAGGTTCAAGCTTGATCAGGCGTTTCGGGCAAGTTTCTGGGCTCTCAGATCACCTTCAAATTCATCCAAACAATTGTCCCCCCCCCCCCATTTTGCACTCATCACGATTGCGATTATGGAAAGAGTCGACTTCCATACGCGCAGTGGAAACTCTTGTGAATACTTTGTCCATCAACGGCACCAAAAATGTGTATATTTGGATCACTACCTTGCAAAATTGTCCTTAGTGTCAACGTTGAAGTGTGGTTAAATCGGGAGCTAATCGTATGGACACCAGTGTTCCTCCAAAATCCTGAAACATCCTTTCAATTTTTGGTTATTCTTTTCCTCAACATAATACACGAGAAATGCCGTTTGCCGGCCATCGTGAGGTCTCTCAGACCAGATTTTCGGGGCGCTCTCTCGCCACCCTTTTGGCGCTCCGCTGAGATGGTCAACATGATGATTCTCATATTCCTTGGCCCCACACACTCCCAGACCTCCGCGCACCACCCATGGCCCCTCTAAAAAATTTCCTGGCTACGCCACTGATCCTATACTGCGTTCAAATCAAATTAACATTCAGTATATAGGGAATCAGCGCAACCCCCCCCCCCCTCCCTATTTGGGGTCTTCGCCCTCCTGCGCATCTCATATCTTCGGTCGCACTATTTATTTGATAACTTTTGGCGCCATCTAACGAAAATCCTGGATCCGCCACTGCCTTGGTGGTTATGTCTGTATTATCAAGCGAAATGTTTATTATTAACATTACCCTAAAGCGTACCAGAACTGTCTCAGGATGTTGGAAAATAGTTTAATCATCTGCAAACTATTTCAATAATTGATATGGTAGGAAATAATGTGTAGATGTTCGTGACAAGCCACAAATAGGATCAGTGGGTATTTCGCACCATAGAAAGATCGCTCGGTCTAATTGTCCAATTAGTGGTTCACGCAGGCCCTGTGTATTCGCCTCGGTCAATTGGGATGAGTCATACTTGGTGCATTCGGACACACATTTATCGGGTAAACTTAGTACCCCAAAATCAGGAAAAGAATTGATAGCAGTGTGTAGCTTCTTATCAAGATTATAGGAACCCTATTGTTGGTTTGTGATAAATGGGAAATTGTCATGATGTTCTGTTGCCCATAATGAGCCTGTTTGCAATCTCCATTCGTCTTTGTCCTAAGCTATAGGTTGCCAGAAGAGTCAAGGATCCCTAAGCATCCTTGGGCTTTCTGGTTCAAAAATGCATCAGTTCATGCCTATTCTCGTTGATTTTGCTTTAAGGAAGATATTCATGTATTCAATTCGCGGTGAAACGCTTCGTATACGCATGGGTACTATGCTTATTTCTCCTATTTGGTGTTGGTTTGTCTTTATATTATATATTTATAAGTATGGCCCAAGACCCCAAAATCGATTTTAGAATGCCTCCAATAACACCAACAATCGGCAATCGCGATGTTTCCTTTGGGACTCACGGGGAGGGGGACACCGGACACGTATATACAACAAACATAAACACCCATTTAGGACAAAGGCATGTAAACATGGTATTTTAAATTCTATAACAAACGAGATATAGATGGGTCTTGGACCTGAAACATTGTTACAACTCGGGAGCCACATTGAGACAACTTCCAGAATATATCCACTATCCGCCTATGCACTCCACTCGACTATGAGATACAGTGTGCTTTGAAACATCGTATTTCTAGCCTTTCTAATCGTAGGTTCCAACTTTTGCCAGGAAATGAATTAATTTCAAAGTCAAAGATAACGCAAAAGAAAACAGCCTTGGATAACCCAGGCATATTAACGTCAATCACAACGGAAAAATAAACTGTTTCGCAACTACATCAAGTACTCTTCAATAATCAAATAGCATATAAGACCTAACGGAATAGATTTAAATCATTCATTCGATTTTTCTAAACGAACGTATTTCCTTCACGATAATATCACGCCTGTACAAACGATCAACGAAACTTGGGCACAATATCAAGAGGTATTACCACCACAGACGAAATGTCCTACTTATCCTGATACCTTTAAACATAATGGCGTAGAAATTATCGATTCGACTAATATGGCGATGGTTTTCATGATTATTTTTCAACCTCGGCCCTCTCCTTCTGGCAAGGAATATCAACCCGACATCACGCGGTACAATTATTATTGAACTGAGAGAAGTCGATGGCTTCAATTTTTCATAACACCTGTTTCTGAAGAGGAATTATAAAGGCAAGCTAAACTGCATGCCTTATACCCTAAATGCAGCCTGGTATGATGATTTTTGCCAGGTTATGTATTAAGCTAGTATTGTTTTTTCTTGTTAAGCCTTAGCGCTATATGTAACTTGTCTTTCAACACAGTATTCTTCCGAATAAAAACTTAAATAGCAGAAGGTCATTCCTATCTTTAAGACAGGCGACTCAAGTGTTTTCGAAAATGATCGCCCAATTTCACACTGCTCTCATTTTTTCTAACTATTGAAAGACTTATTTCTAATAGATTGCATAGTTTCTTTCTTGATAGATTCAATATCCTCTTCAATGGTCAGTATGGTTTTTCGTTCGTCCTAAGCACTCCATGGAATTAGCCCTAGCTGAGGCATTAGATAAGCTGCGTTCCAATCTGAGTTTTAGAAGATAGTATCATATTTCAATGGGAATTCCTCGACCTTCTCTAAGGCGTTTGATACAATTGATCATGATATATTCTAATCAAGAACTTATCAATTTATGGTATCCGTGGAATTCACTAAAATAGGTTCCTAGCATATTTCAGATAGCAGGCAAATCACACGAGTTTAATAAATGGAGGCTGCTCAACTTAAGAATATTTAATTGTGGTCTGTCACAGGGGCTATTCTTTGTCCACTCCTTTTATCATCTTTTATGAACGACATTGTCATGTACTAAATTAGTCCGATACCATCCTTTTGTGCAGACGATACCACCATTTTTAAGGATAATACAATTAATTCCCTCCATACCCCTGCTAAAATTGAAATGGATAAGTTCCGCGAAATGGTTCGCTGCTAACAAATTATCACTTAAACCCTAAATAAAACGCACTATATGATTTTCAACAATGTAAGAACACTATGGGATAAAGCTTCAAATAACTGGCTGTGTAAATCCCGTTTACAAGTACAAAACTTCTGGGAGTACATATTGACGACAGGCTTCACTTGGCGACATCACGTCTCAGCAATTTCTAAGAAGATCTCCATAATTGTGGATCCCCTTTGACGTACAGCATTTCTGTGGTGCTGCGTACCAACTTTCTTAGGAAACTCTACCAGCGCTTATCTTACCACACTAGACCTTATTGTTCTAATTTTTGGAGTGCTACATGTAAATCAAATCTTAACCAAATGAAAGTACTCCAGAAAAAGTGCTTTGGCGCCCCGTAGCCCATGCTGAAATCCCGTGCCCAACCAGCTGCCTGTTCCCATGAGCTTAACTACTGAAGCTGGAGGATATGGTCAACTTGAATATCGCCCTTTTCAGGAGCTACAAGGCATGGAAAAGTTTACTATCTGTTACATTTTAATGACTTTATTATTAGTAATACCCGTATACATGGCCACAACACCAGGCGTGCTAACCAAGCTTATACAACATAATATTCGAAGTAACATTGGGATGTTGAGTTTTCGTAATCGTGCTACTAAACAATGACTATTTTGTCAGATCTTTTGAAGGACGCTCATCGATTATGCACTTAAAAGGATAGGATTAGAGAATTTATTGCCCACTACTTAAATGCATACTTGAATTCCTATTACTATGTATACCTTAGTATGAGTATTCAATCACTAACCATAATTAGACTACTTATAGTCTGTCGTCAGTTCTTAAATTTAACAGTGTATAGTCATCACGATTTGTTCAAATAATCATTGTTTATTACCGGATATTCTATATCGCTCAGGTCTTTGAATTGATTCTTGAATTGTTTCCAGCATTGTTATTCACTATATGGGCCACTCATTCTGTTTTTTCTACATGTTCTTTTTTTTTTCTTCTTTTCTTCTTTTTCTTCCTGTCATCGCATTTCTATGTCTTTTCTACCTTATCGTTTTTGATGGAGTACACTACTCGTAAGCCGCCCTGGCTTTTAGTGTAATTCCTCCGCACTTCGTTTCTTTTTACATACATCGATAAATTTCCTAAATGGTATGATTTTACTTATGCAGTTAATTATGTTAATATGTTTGTATTGTCGGTAAAACAATAAATAAATAAATAAATAAATACATTTTATATTCGCAGAAAAGTACATTTCTTTCCAGGAGGGGGGGGGGGGGGGGGGGGGGCACCACGTTTCTACTTATTCTCCCGACTATTCAGACTGGTTAAGGATTTCCCCCTCTTCCCGTAAAAATTAACACATGTAGGTTCTACAGATAGCACCTGCAAAATTCGATTCGCCCATCATTCTTTTTAAATTTTCTATGTTTACACACAATAGAGGGAGGCCTATAGCAAATTTGTTCAGCTCTCCTAGCTATTTTGCGGACGCAGTGCAGTGTGCATTAGCGCCCTCTACTTTCGAAAGTCTGAAAAACTCCGCACACAATCCTCACATCCGCTTAAAACTCAATCCCAAAATGCACCGCACCTGCAATGGCGATATTTTTCAGTACATGTTTGCAAGGCATCGCGACCAATTTGTTGCACAGAACGCCCCCTCAGCTTTGGCTATTTCTCGGGGATTTGGGGGAGGGGCTGCCGGAGGAGGCCATGTAAGGCGATTGGAAGCGGTCGGTAGTGTCTTTCCAACATGTGCTCCCTGAGTGAGGCATTATTGTAAACGAACATTTCTACCGCACTAGTGTGAACACTCCATCCGATAAATTGATCGTGATCGTATCGCACTTAGTGAACAGCCTAATAGGCAAAGGTCATTTGGTGACGATATACTAACACCGAGGATAGATATAATTAGTACGATATTTTCGGGGGGGGCGTACCCACCTCCCCACACTTTTATAATCATGCCTCACAATCGTACAAGATACAAGACATAAGAGCAGCATCCAGACCTTCCTCTTCATCCAGAACGGAACACTCCACGTTTTTCTTCAAAAGAACACTCTTTCACCTCACATTGTTCTTTCTGTAAGCGATATGTTTCATTTACAGACGTGGAGGCCTTTCCGTCTTGGGTGAAGACGCCCCATATCACAGAATTGCCCCTCACAAGAATTGTGTTTTTTCTTGTGTTATCTAACCATACCAAAATCATGACAAAATCGACCAAAATGCTAATTATCAGAGTTATCTCTCCTAAACTGTTGCTAACAGGACGGTATCGTCCATAAGCGGAGCCGTGAAGCCAACCCAAGAAACCATCGTTTGGGCACTTCTGCCTAATCTTACGGACAATGATCAACGTACAGGGCAATACCAACAACTAGTGGGGAGCCTTGCCCTTCTAGATACGTCACCATCAACTGCTGCACCGCAGTTACCATTCGACGCATCGCTATATAAAGCAGCGACAGGCCATAACCATGGACGCCACAGCCCCATATCCGCAGGGTCCTTACTAACGTTTACGGGGAACCCTATCATATGCTTTGTTAAAATTCACAAATATTAAAATAGCTTACTCTTACGAGACAATAGCATAATCAAACAACAACCTAAGTGAACAGAACATTTCCTCAAACAAAGCCTCCGGCCCCCTCTGTGCACGCAGCCTGTTCACGACTCGGTTTGAACTAGGCCTACATGTCCAGGCGTCTGGAATAAAAAAAGGCCATATAATTCTGCAAAGGTTGGTCCATAACTGGGATCTCACGATAGTTATCGCAACTTATTCTAGACCCTTCCTGGTGTAAGAAACTTTCATCGCGAGAAGGCACCACTTCGCGGGGATTGCTGCACAATAAAATAAGACGCATGTAAAGGTTTGCTAAGAAAACATCCAGGAAGGTGACATCAATTAATGAAGTACACCAGGGCACATTCCAGACACACAGGTCGGGGGTATAGATCTACGAGATACTCCTCATAGGCTCTTTCATGAGCCCCATTTTTACTCGCTACTCTCCTGAAACCGTTAACCAATACATCCCTCGTTTTTTAGTTTTATACTATTTTATTGTGGATACGGTAGAGGAACATCTGTTTTTTGCAGGTACGATGTCTAAAAAAAACTTTCAAAAGGGGATTTCCGAAGATGGCTTTTGCCACAGGTGCTTGCAACGCCGACCACCAGTATAACCTGACCCTATGAACCCTCCGAGGCTCCGACACACAGTATTACCATCTCCAAAACAAACCATAGTCCTTTTCGCAAATCAAATAGCCTCGCAATGCATTGGGGTCTAGCTCAGAAAGGGCAAGGTGCAATCTTATGGAAGCAAATAGGAAATTCCGCGCAAAAAATTGGATTTTCCTGGCGAAAAATACCATTTTAGTCCGATTTGCTGGTAAAATTAATTGGAGACAACAATACTCAAATTTTTGAGCGCATATGCCACTGAGAATAAGAAAATATAATTGGAATTCAACAAAGTTTTTCCCAACATGCTAACACAAATTGCCCCTTAGTATCCCCAGCATGCATAAACTATCTCACAGCGCACCGCAACATTCTATTTGCCGAAAAAGGTCTATGACCGGCTTCTAGGTTCTAACTTCCAAGGGGCGAAGCTGTTTTCGAGTTACAAAAAATGGCGTGCCAAAGATCATGCTTTTCTTGTGTCGTCTGCTAGCGCGTCGTCTGCATTGTCATTGAATTCGAGCCAACTTGGCCCATCATATGTGAACGCACTAAGCAGTTTAGTAATTAACCACCACTGACAATGTTTTGACTGCAGCTGATATTTTCGCTCAGAACCGTGTTTTATTACCGCATAAAGCACCCAGTATACAGGACCCGAAAACCAACCTTGGGTACGTCCTCGATTTTTAGGTACGCTACTACTTACTACTTTATTCTCACAGTACTGGTTTAGGCTTTTACTTTTTAGGCTTCACCTTAGACTTTGTCTATGTTACTTACAACGGTTAGGTTTTAGCCTCGAAGAGCATAACATACTGAAGGCGCCCGAGTGCGGATCTGTCTGTAATTAGTATTAACACCAACGCTACATATTTGAAAAGCGATAAATTCACTGTAACTCATTTGTGCTACCCTAGTAGCTTCAGAATTCCAGCAGAGTGAGTCAGAAAACATTCAATGTACGGAAATTTAATTTATTGGGGGGTTACAGTTCTGTACAGCCCTGCCCAAACTGAGTCAAGAGTAATGACCAGTAGGGCCTATACTCTTGTAACTTAAACTACCTACCTAGGCTAGTCAACTTTCAGAATAAATTTTACTGTCACACCTTCCCATTGAGGTGACGATCCGTCACCATCATGCCTCCAACTTCTCACTCCGATTACCACCCTCTATAATAAACCTCACAACCATCCTTCAGCCCATGCTAATCCACTACAATGTTAAAATTCATTAGTAATGGAAGTTGAATACTACAAGCTAAATTTTGAACGTGAATAATCGGTGAAATCAACCACTTGTTTTTTTCCCACCTTGTCCCTTGTTTTGAAACATAGTTTTTTGAACAGAAGTGTGTGCCACTCAGGGGCTCAATTTGGCGATCCTATTATTAATATTGGCAAACACATGCGAGGAACATTACTATAGAAAAATCTTAATCGTGCATGATTATTCATACCACTTGAGAGTGCAACGCAAACAACAACTTTGTGAAGTGTCTTGAATCACAGTCATTTGGTGGTAAGTGAAGAGATTCCGGACTGATTTCGGATAAATATTTGGTAATTTTCAACCTGCCTAGGACCAATATGGGGAATGAATAAGTTCTAAAAAAAACCTTTCTTACTACAATAATTGGTCCGTAATGGGTATATTAGTTGAGATGCACGCTTGTCAGAAACTGAAGTGAAACAGAAAGTTGGCCATCCCTCCGCTAGCCTAAATAACATGCCTATGCTTTTGAGTTTGTGAAACGCAGCTTAATTACTGTATAAGCCGCGAGCGCAGGCTTGGCTAGCCATGCCCTGACTAGGTCCCAACCTTTGTCTCATTACCTCAGCAAATAATTCAGTTAAATACTGTTAAAATGTTTCAGTCTGTTTTAAGCCTAATTTTTTCCCGAGTTTAAAGATTCCAGTTTTTGGGCAGAGAATGAGGTTGCCAGTCACATTATATTTTCGCCCATATGGAGTGGCTTGCTTCCATTGAATTTTCCTGAAATTTTTGTCTAAGAAATGCTATGCTAACCTCCCTGCAATCTGTGTGTTCAAAGGGCCGCAGTCAGTTGTGTGGAAGTCGTAGCTAACTGATATCATACATTAGTTAAATAGTTTATGAATTTCAGTCCAAATTTTAAAATTTGACTGAAAAAAGAAAAATTAAAGCACAATCTGGACTTATGACCTCTTGGGGGACCGGTTCAAAGTGGCTCTCACTATTTTTGGAATAAATGTCATGCACATCAACCATGTTTCATTAAAATCCGACACGGTTCAAATATTGCATGAGTTTTGCAAATTGACCTCCACCAGGTCTTCAACTTTTGTCAGGATTATTATTATTCCTACATTCACTAAGTAGCTGTCTAAGTTTTTTCAAATCCGACAAACTGCTGAAAATCACATAACTTCACTGTTGTGCAAATTTTAACCTCGCGACTTTTTACATGACCTCCCCTATTTGGTAGGGACCATATGAAGTCCTGTAACTCTACCACGTTATGTGAAGACCAACAAAACTTTGACTTATTCAATTAATCACCCCCATTTCTCGCCTTTGAACCATACTGAATGCAGACCGTGCCAAGTTACCGGTCGTTCCGATGACCGTATTTGAAGATTATTTGCACTAACACCTGTCCACTGGGTAGGCTGTGGATTTTTGAGGACGTAAGGAACTTTAATTTCTTGTAATACCTTCTTTCTGTATTTCTGTTTATCATAGCGCAAAATATCATCAGCAGTTTTGGGTTGGTCTATTCCAAGATCGGGGGGTGGGATTTTTGATTATACTCTATTGGCATCTGTGCTAGTTTGAGAAAAAAAAAAGTTCTATAACTGATTGACTACTGCAGGATCAAGTCTATAAAGAGCAAAACATAACGACCCCTATCAACCCAAACCCAATGTTTACAACATTTTTTGTTGAATGAAGGCATGTACATTCACTGCATCGCACAGGATTGTGAAAAGCATCCCATCATGTAGTATCAAATGTTGCGGCCATATGTACTAGTTGTTTCCCTTTGGAAATGTGATAGTTCAAAGCAGAAAAATAAGTAGTCTGTGGGGAGAGGGTTGCTGTCATGTTACTTAGCTAGTGGAAAAAAAACTTTCATAGTTTTTCACACATATTTGATAGGTAAACAATATAATATGAGAATTATCTACATTTTTAAGCGGGAGGCCAGCCATGATGTTGAGTTGTGTAATCGAATGTCATGTTTGACCTTGATTCCTAGCTCAGTATATGTATCTATCAACCTACCCAGTCTTTGCCACCGATGGAATAATAGTTGTCTGATGGATGTATGTTATTGGATGTCAGATCAAATCAGGATTTTCTCTAAGAATAAGTTGGAGGAATGATCAATTACACAGGACATAACATTTACCCACACACATAATCAATTCTCTTGACTGCTTTGGGCCCCCCAATTGCTTTTCTCCAACTTTAATGAGGGGGTGGTCCCTTGATTAGAGTGGCATGTGATAATTACACCGCATTCTGTTGTCTCTGGTATATAATTACCAGGTATAGTGAACACGGGTTCACTGACCATACAGTTTCCTATCTGTGGGTGGGAACGCCTTTCATATGGTCCGCTCCAATACTATGGTATACACAACTTCCGAAAGAATACACCACGACCTTCATCGTATATTCAGAAATCATGTGAGACACTTTGCTAAACCGCCAATCCCACATTTAAACTAGAGTAGTAGATTATCCTGATACTGGTGAGTGTTATTGTTGACCTGCGTTGGAAATAACTGGTGTTGTAGCATGCGCAAAATGCATCCTCAAATGAGCAAGATTGCTACACACACTTTCGGAAGTGCATAGCAGTCAATTTGTACACAAAACTATAGAAAGAATACAGGTTTCTAAAAATTCCTCCCAAATGGCTACACAAGTTTCTGCCCTATTTCAATCGCTGCCATTGTCTAATGGTACTAATGAGGTGTTTAGGTGAATTGTCAATAATGGGGGCATAATAAGGGAAAAAGGTAAAATTGCAAAATGATAGTTCTTCTTAATATAGTACAGCTCTAGAATTATTGGTCAAACTTCCCATGAGGAGGAAATTAGATCCGAAACTTCATTTTGTAGGCAAAAGTAAATGAGACTAATGACCCCACTGTCTAGGCGTTGGTGTGTGACCAGTTGAAAGATAAAGCTAGCCCTGTGCATGACTATTGTAGGCTTTATACCAAGAACCAAATAAAACATTGTGGAACATTGGTACAATAAAAAAATTGTTTACGACCCACTGCAGTCCCACTTGTATGCCAGAATATTTGTAACACTGCTCAGTCAAGTGAACTTGATGGATAGCAATTCACTTGCCTGCTGGGGGTCCTGTGTTGGGTTAGTATATACACATGGGCAATATAACTAAGGAAGATCTATGATCGAGTGCTACCTGCTACCATTGTGTTCAGTACGCATATCGGTAATCTCATTAGAAAGGTCTATTGATTCGACGGCGGCAATTATTCCAAGAAGGGAAATCTAAGTACGGTAGAATGTCATGGGCCGCTGGACACTACTTTTAGACAGTTGGTAACTACCACAATACTGTGTCTGGCTGGCTACATTGACTTCATGGTGGGAAGTCATGGTGGGTCTTACACAGTAGCTGGTGACAAACCTCAGTACCATTGGAAAAGGGTAGGATGGCTTCACCCATTCCATGCAGAACCCCTCCCTCTCCAAACCTTTTCCATGGTATGCTTTGAATGTGTAACAACCAAAATTTATGTCAGGTTATGCCTGGCGGGTGGTGGTAAGCTATAGTGTGACATGGGAAATCATTCGACCCAGTCTGATTGAAGTGAGAGCCGGTGAATATTGGCATGCATGTTCATGACATGGCATACTGACAGGGTCAAAAATAACAGTACGGACAAATCAAAATCCCCCCTCCCCGGTTAAAAGAGGTTTGACCGTAATTCACTGCAACAAATACCAACCTGGTACAGAATGAGGGAAAAGCTCAAACTGTGAATTCACGATCGTATGTCCCCTCCCCTCCCCCACCAAATCGGTGTGAATCTCGATGCCAAAGTTCTCCTATATCAGGAGTTTTTTGGTTTGCTTGCCAAAAGTCTGTGTTGTGTAAATTAGCCATGCTTCATGGAGATTGGGAGAGAGCATTGTTGTTAAATGTTAGAGAAGTTTAATGAAGTTACCATTTTTCAAGATGATGGATGTGTTAACATACCACGATCGGAAACGCTTTCATGAGCTTGTTATACGACCAGCAAGCTTGCCAATTTCTGGATGGCATGGACGATGGAACGGGGAACATACAGCAAACCCAAGAGCTATGAATCCGTGATTGAAAGCAACGTGACAGTAACGTCAGCCAGTGTCAATTCAAGATCTTCACTCTGTTATTTGCAACACTCGATGCTGCAGTGTTGAGATCGGGTTTCTCATACGGTTGAAAGTGAGGGAACTGCAGATTGTTTGGGGTTGAAGATCATCGTTAAGATTAGTCTCCAAGGGGTCTCTTTTTTTTCAAGCAGTTTTCACGTGTTGATTTGAAGGATGGTGATATTGAAAAGCTCCAAGGCTAGCTTTCAATAATAAATCTAAGGCTGAGTCCTGGAGTGGCACTCTGGGAAGGAAGGTCCAATAAGGCTGTCAGTTGTTAATAATTCTGGTAGTCGAGAAACATAAAAAGGCCAGGGCTGTTTTAAAGGCATCTAGATGGGTCTGTTGCAGAATAGTTTGCATCAATTCACTGTTCAGTTGATGCATAGTACCTTTTGTATCTGTTTTTATGGTATTTGAAGCAGGCACTTAGGGGCAAGTGTTAGCAGTGGTTCATTCTGAGTTGTTTCATCGAAAACACAAATCTCTGTGCAAAGATTAACTATAATCATGCCTCCATAGCACATTTAGTGGGGCTGTTTTCCAACTCCACCCTCAACTTAGATAATCAAAAATTCAGAGTATGATGAGTTGGCCATACATAGTTTGTACAGTGGCAATAGGTTGCTGAGAAGAAAAAAAAAACTTTCTAAGGACCATAATTGATCAGCTAATTGTAGAGCATTCTTATCTTCCATGAAAAGGACCATGTGACTTTCTCAGTTAACTGGTACACAGTCAGTTGATGTATCTTGATGGAACAGCCTTCGATTTGCGTCAGGAATGTAGGTTGAGTGTGATTAATTGTACACCTTGGTTGTGTTCACTGGTCAGGGGGAACTTGAGTTAAATTGTCCAGAGCTATCTTCGGAATCAACCACTGGACATTGACAATTACAGCATCTGTTCAGTTAATGGAGTCAGGATATAGTGGTGTAAAATACACATCCTGGAAGTCCTGATTGACGAGAATGATTCACAAACATCAAAAACTATGCTGGTCCACAATAGGCCTCAATCGTGTCTGCATGTTTGCTCCATTTTCAAGTATGGGGATTTGTTCCTTGCCATATCCCCTTTGAACCATTAATACCCAAAATTTTGCTATTGAACATTCGTTAAGGGGACAGTCCCCTAATTTTTGCTTGTTTGCCCAGAAAGTTGCCGTAACCATCAGATGTAAACCATCAGATTGACTCTTAAAAACATACTTGCTTAGACATTTCATGTTATTATTATGAACACAGGTTTTCGCCACATGTATTGGGTATTATTCGCCACTCAGTTAACTTTTTGAGAGTTTGTGGTAACCATCGACAATTTGTGACAATTTGTGACAAATTTCTTGAATTGCTTTCAACACAGGCTGTGGCCTGTGTGAGGTTTTACGGGTTTTCATAGATCATAATTTTGTTCACATTTGAGCTTGTGATGACTTTCAGAATCAATTTCCATATTTTAGTTCATCCTAGAAAACTATGAACAGAGATATTATGGTTTGGGGAGGTAGCTTGCCGCCGTCATCCGATGGCACTGCCGCCCGGGAACTCTAGCGTTAGCGCAATAACTAGGGAAATCTCGGATGAGTTCGAAAGTGGGCATCACTGAATGTTAATGCCCTCGATCTTGGGTTTACACAACAAATACTGAGTTAGTTGGATTTTCTACGAAACTTGGTGGGTGGGGCCGGGGGACTAAATTTGTGGGTTTTTTCGCCAAAATACAGAATTAAGTCCGTTCGCACGAAACTTGTGGGTGGGGGACAACAGTTGGTCACCCCGAAGAAAACATGACGTTGATTTCAAGGTCACCAGTCCCACTTTTTCTAACTCTGTCGGTTTGATCAAAATCAGTGGATGTGGAATGTTGTTAGTCTTCAACAACATGAAGGTCATTCACAGGTCAACAAGAGGTCAAAAGTAATGGAGTCAAATCTGACATAATATAATGTGCTTCCTCTAAACGTGATCCACAAAGGCTGTTTCTACAGAGATATACACGTTGGCAGTTTACCCCATATTGAAACCTTTCGACCATTTGCCGATCCACTTACCCACCGAGCCAGACCAACAACACCCCACATTCGCCAAGGGCTTGTCACGCACCCGAGAATTCAGCCAACCTCCAATTTATAAACTGCATTATTTAATCACTAGTTCTCCATCCCCCAACAAAAATACATGAAAACTGATGGGAAAAGGTTTCTCTTTTCAGAATATGCTAATAGTTTTTCGTAAAATCTCGATTTCTGGTACGAAAGAAGTTGATTTTGGACGGGCAGTCTGAAACCTTGGTTCCGAATGTTACGTTTATTACTCTCCATACCTGCAGCGTTGCCATCTGTGTAGTGATATATTGGGGTCACACAAGTCAAGATAATACTTGTTTCGCCTCGACGCTAATATGACCGAGGTGTAATGCTTCGTAACTGTACAAAGTTTTCTAGGACAACACAGCTGAGATGTTTGATCTCTGCACTGCGTGTGAACCTAAGTGAAATCGATGTAGGGTTATCGAGTTAGGGGAGGAGGCATGAAGAAGAATAAAACATTGAAATCGTTGCAGTTACACAGTAATTCAGCTCAAATGACTTTTTAAAAGTTGAAAATACGGAAGATCTGAAGTAAAACAGAAATATCATGTATAACACAGGAACAACACACATTTATCTTTCCAATGCGGTGACCTATTTGGAGCCTCCTGTTAAGTATCTGAAACATTTGAGAAAGGTGAAAAAGCGGGTTATTTAGCCTCTTTTAGGTGATTTTCAGGTCGGAGTGCACGTCCGGAGCGCGAGTTCCAAAAATGTTTCAATGTGGCCTTCACATGTCTAGTATTCAAAAATTTCTTCTAAGGAGAGAGGGAATGTCCTCCCTCAGACTGAGACATTCTCCCTAATTAATCACAAATTCCTAGGCGTTCACCTGTGGGGCTTCAGTGTGACAACTGCCCCCAGGGCCCCCCCCCCCCCCAAACATGAAAGTCTGGGAAAGCACATGGCAAAACCATCCTAGCATGGTTTATAATTGAATGAAATAGATGAATTGTTTTTGCCAGATAATGCTGAATGCACTGTCATTTTGTTCCATGTTTTATTTGGGAATTGACTCGTTGTTTAGCTTTAGTCTTGCTGTATCGTGCTCGGTTGGTCCTACTGAGTGAGGAACCTTGATAAGTAATGGAGAAGGAATTCAGAGTACAATGAACATATTTTGCTTAAGACAGATTAATTGATTTTATGGTTGGTGCAGGGATCATTACCACTATGGTCCGTAACTACTGGCATAGGGTGTGTCAGTACTGAGAAGAGCCGTGCCCTATGGGGCGGGCGATTCGTGGATGTGAGGGGGGGTGGTTGGGGGAGTATATGGTGGGAGAAGTGTTCCTCCAAACATTTGGGTAATCGACCATGACTCTTCTATAATTTGGGACCAAATGGTGATCATGGTGAAGCGTGGCGGTTTACTGCCCAGCATCTAATTAAGCCCTCCCGGCCTCAAAGGGTTCATAGATAATATCATGGAGAACTCTAAGATAGTAAGATTTAGTTTGGCACATTAGGGTACAGGATATAGCTGATTAACTGATTGTATTTTCATGGTAATTATGCTCAATAGTCCCTCTAATCTGCCTGATTTAATGTAAATTCCAAAGTTTCAGGATTTCATGTAACTTGGTAGAATAGTCCCCTTCAGTCCTGGAGCTGGGTCATTCAATGTGTCTATATTTTGAAGTTGGGTCCAGATTTCATGACACTTGGTGCGTACGGTTCACCTTTGGTCCCATTCAGTTGTGTCTATTTGCTAATTCATGAGATTCCAAAGTTTGAATCGATTTACATGAACTTGGTGGTATATGGTCCACTTTCAGTCCAAAAATTGTCAACAAGATTCAGGTCACCGTAAGTCCTTCAATGGGTGCCTAATTGCTTAACTTGTTCAACTTTTTTGAGTTTGTTGGATTCCCAGGACACTATATTCCCTGTAGCCATACACTTTTGATCCTGGGGTCATTAAATTAGAGAATGGTCGCTGGAGTCAAATGTGGTCTAATTGCATAATTGGGCAATTTTAGTCAACATTCCCATGAAACTTTATAGGTACTTCTTTTGGTAGAGATGTCACACAATCAGTCTGATGAATTTGATATTGGTCATCGTTAAGTGCCATTGATGGATATAGCACACTTAGGTGCTGGCAATATAATACACCTTTTTAGATTTTGCGGTTATTAATGCGCTAATGGCCATTTGCTCTCTTTTGACCTCTTAGATCAGGTCGTTGTGGTTGTATATACTACAATGCAAATGCGAACGCACTGATGCAAAGAATACATGAGCTATATAGCTGTTCAGAACCCACTCGTTGTAATAAGTGTTCAGAGTGGAGAAAATTTGTTCAGCGTGCAACTCTTTCTAATAAACCACTATCAGTTATGAGAACAGAGTGACCTTTTCTAGCTTGTACTTTGAGCAGTCACACTATACCACTGAATAACACCCAGCATTGGGCCACATTCTTTAATCCTTAGAACAATTAGTGGAGAGAACAATTGACCCCTGAAACCAAAGCTATCTTACAACTTCTCGGAAACCCAGGAGTTTTGACTAAATCAACCTGATGCGCCATTGTTTGGCTTTTGAATCCATTTCCCCCAGCATCAGTATTCTAGGTAAGTGTGCTAACTGAATCCAGTAGAAATCAGGCACACAAATTTGAGTATGACATAATTTTGACGATTTATTAACCTGTGGCGGAAGAGGTGAGGTTACACTAGGCGGCTGATCGCAGAGTGCCTGATTTGTCGGTAACAGAGATTCACTGGTTCAGCATAGCTACCTACATGTCAAACAGGTGGCAATACCTTATAATAACTTTTTAACCATCTCACACTACAATTCTTATACATTGCAGTATATTGTCAGTCACTGTGATAGGTCGCTACGTGGTAATTTTATGGTATTTCAGCATTTATCGTTACTCATAACTCATTTGTATGGTTTGTTTTTATCCATAGGCAGTAGGAGCACTTTGGCACTTAGGGAAATGTGTTAGGCAATTCAGTCATGTCAGAGAGGGGGCAGCTGAGGGTATGCCTACTTGAAATTGCTTTCTGACCTCTAACGGTCAAACTATTACTAATAATTTACTCCAGTCGTCATTACCTGTACATCTATGCCTAAGTCATATTTTCCTAGCATCCTAATCTGGCTGAAAACAAAAGATGCCATTGGCAGCCCCACTTGACCAACCCTGTCAGTTATATTTCTGCAACCAAAATGTGAGCATCTGCTCCAAGTTCTAGCGTCGGGATTTCTGCCTTTAGAACCCTCCTTCTCACCTTTTTCCCTAAAGTTTGAGAGATCGTTAGCTGGTGGACTCAAACGTCCAAACTAATTACTATCATCTTATTTGCAGGGCTCCGTCTCCGACTATAGAATGGATACCTACCAATACAGTAGCCGCCATCCTGGGCTGGTGGCTGCTGGTGCATTCCCCTTCTGCCCTCTCACCTTTGTCTTTCTCCTGGGACTGATCATCTTACCTCTTCCTGATACTCTTCTCTGATGGCGACATCATCTCATGTACTATGAGCGCTTGGCAGTCAGGAGGTAAGTTTATTTTAGTGCTATTCATTTTCCTTCCCACTCCTATAATAAACCCTAATAATTCACTCTCTACATAATCGACGGCTATTCTCAATTCTGTAGAAGAACGCTTCTGTTTCCCCAGTTATGCATGCATTGCTGAATTATGACGGAGTGGATAGGCCCCGTAGCGGTTTGGGTGGGGGGGGGGGGGGGGGGGGGGGGGGGGGGGGGGGGGGGAGGGGGGTAATTTGGGGAGGGCAACTACATGTATTGTGAATAGAGCTTAAGTGATTGACCAGCAGCCTCGTAATGTGACAATTATTAAATCCGCACTTGAACCTAACAGGCCTACAAATCTGTACCTCTGGAAGGTCCGATGCCAGTTGAATGAACTTTGGATTTTATAGCTCTCCCAAACGATTTCACGCCATTTAATGTTTCTTTGTCTGAAGCTTCATTCAGCCTTTGGAAAGTATTCGAGAAAATAAGCTCAATGATATGGAAATGAATGCCATCGTTCGATACCTCATCTACCATATAACTTCTCCAAATTACAACACTCAAATCATTTTCCTATTTTGGAGATAATTGTGATCAGTCTGCAAATAAAACAATAAATCGGCCAGCCATAATAAATTGTATTTGTTTCAAACCAGAGGCCCTATTCGCACGAAAATTATGAATGATTTACATACTTCAGTTTCAGCATGATTTTTCCCCATTGTAGGCTTGTATAATCAGTCCATACAATAGAATCACTAACGATGGGTAGGTCTTCATGGCTGAAAAGGTAAGACTGAAGTGTTGGAGAGCTATTGCACTAATATAAAAACTTCCAACGAACCTTTGAGACAAGGAAGTTCATACATAATATCCCTGGAGTGGAGATATATTAATATGGAAGCTGGAACATCAAACCCTAGGAACCATGAACCCTGGAACACTGGTGTCAGGGAAATTTTCCGTTCACATTTCGATACATTCCTGGAGTCTGGAACAATGTTCTAAAATCAATTTCCTCAATTTCAAGTTTTCAAACCAATTGATTGCTTCGGTGTCGTTCATGTACCATAAATTGATAATTAATGCCTTCAGACCACCTTAAAGGGAAGGTTGTCTGGATCACTGGGGGCTCGGTGGACTGGGGGAGGAACTCGCGATATTACTTGCTAAAAAGGTGAGTATATATTAGGGTCATACTAGGGTCATAAATTTGACTGAAAATGCAAACTATTGCTTGTTAATGAGGGCTGCTTGTTTTAATGAGATAGATAATAGATAGATGGATTGATGGATGGTTGACGGACAGACGGACGAACGGACGGGACGGACGGGCGGGCGACGGGCGGGGCGGGGGGCGGGGGCGGGCGGACGACGGACGTACAGATCGATCAATAGATTGGTACTGCCGGAAGGGGATAACCAGAAAGGAAGCTATTGTGCTCTCAATTGAAACCAGATGAGGTTTCCGTATGCATTTGAATTGAAATATGTGGGGTATTTATAATCTTTTAACCTTTGTTACCTTATCCGATGTCGAAATATGTGTCACCAGCAAAATATGCTGTCAAGTTCTTTCACTTTATCTTTTGCCTATTTACATGAGACTAACTGACAAATATTTGCAATATCCAACAATTGTGTGATGATATTCTGAATATTTCGAGACTGAGCCTCTGCGCCTACTTACAGGATGCACCATCCTCTACCCATCAGAAAAGCTCGCAATCACTTGAGCGATGACATCACTTATTGTTGTTACTATATGGGACCTTAGGGGGGGGGGGGGGGGGGGGGGTGATACCTGTATGGTGATTTTGCCTATGATAACTATATAAACCTAATCAATTCTAGTCAAGCGAGGTGGAATGACATCACCCTTTGTTTTAATTAATGTCAGTCTTGTAACGATGTAGTCATGACTTGAGTCAGATCACTTATTCATGATATGTATTGACTCACGACTGCATGAAAATTTACCCATTGAAACAGTCACTGTCATAGAAATTCAGTGACTTTAGTGAATCCTACCCACACATCGTACAGATTAAGAACACATTTATCATCATTCTACAACAAATGCACTCTATGTGTAACATCCTGTTGATTATATTATCGTCCTTTACCTTCCCTGGTGCGTATCCCTCATGATACCAGTGCATTCCATTGCCCCTTAACACTAAGGATAGGGAAAAATATGTTCCTGTCTGGAAAAGTTTGTGTTCTAATGGAAAATCATGCCCCATCAGTTCCTCAATAGAAAGATGAATGGAAGGAAGCACAGCTAGGATTCTCCGAAATCATCAATTATGGCAGAAAAATGAGACATTGTTCATTTATTCCCAAGCCAGTATTACTGAGTATGAGGTTTGATATCAGCAGAGTAGCTGGGCGGAAGAATGTTTAGGGCGGAAAATTGTAGAGAGTGGTATCAGTTGACACTTTACAACCAAACATATTCCGCAGGTTCGAATTCCAGCAAGCACTGGACGATTTTCCCTGGGTGGCTGTACATGCCGTTGCGATGGGCGAGGTTCTGGTCTTCTCTTCATGGGGTCCACTGTGATGCAGTGGGTTCTCTGGGGTTTGTTACGGATACTTGCAATATTCCGTCTGTCGGCTTGAGTCAGTCACGTTGAACTGGACTTCCGTTCCTCCAGGTTCCGAGAAAGAAAGTGGTCGGGTCCGAGTTCACTGATAGTCCTTTCGGATGGGGACATAATTAAAGTCGAGAAGATGAAAGGCAAGTTATCTCCGGTTCTCACCACATCAATACGGCCAGTGTTTTCCTAGAATTAGCCTCAATGGGCTTCCTAACCCGTAGAAATCAAATCAGAATCAAATCCTTCTACTGGAAGGGAAGTACCTAACATATATTCCTTCTCTCTTCCTCCGATCACCCAGGGGGGTGGGTAGTGTCATGGCCATATTGAGAACCGTGCCCAGGGGACCACAAGGCACTCCCCCCATCCCCCAAATGCAAGAACCTGACTAAGGCGAACGATGCTAATATTTTCAGGTTGGGGTGGAATGTTATTATTTGAGTTAGTATTGGGCTGACAGTAGTATCTTCTCGAGAACAAATCAATCATGGTAAGTAAAAAAAAAAAGACGTAACAAGTCATGTAAACTAACTTCTGCATTTTTTGTGTCTTATATTTATATCTATATATTTAGGAACTCTTCTCAGAAAGAATTTCAGGCCAATTTGAGGTGAAAGGGACAATTCTGCTTTGCACATGTGCCGCGTGAGTCACGAGTAACAAGTCACGAGAAAAATGGGGGACCCTTTGTAATACAAGTCAATCTTGTTTTCTCACCAAACTAGTGATGAAAGGGAAACATTGGGATCTGATTAAAACTCACAATTTGTCAGAAGATATTACAGAATATTTTCATTCATGAATAAGAACTAATTTTCCTTTTCTGCTATCATGGCACAAAATACAGCATTTACTGTTTAAAGTAAATGGGTGACCTTCGCATCGTTACCCCCCCCCCTGGACTCGTCAGTTAGGGTGCAATTCAAATGAATAACTCACAAGGGAACATGCTAGAGAATCGCCAATTTTTGGTTTTGGTGTTTTGACATGTCCTCTTTTCATCGTACCAGCTTCAAGATGATCCTGTTGTATTCACCATGTATTAACCTCTCCACCTAACACACTGCTAGTGAGCGGCTCTTTACTTGGAAAAGTTACAGATGCCAACTTTATTGCAAGTTTCAGACCTGCCCAGATGGTATCTACAGAAGAGGCAGACCGTAGGGGCCTGTCATGATGTTTTTATATCTGAGCTTGAAGTTGACTGATACCACCCGGGGGAGGAATCTCACCCGCATCTAATTCTAATCCTCTGTCTCATCTCTCCTTGTGATGGTATTAATATAACCTTTCCGTGAGCCCTCCAGCAGCTGTCTAATCTGCTAGGATATCTGTTGACCACAACTTGTATGAGGATAGCTGACTGAATCAGTCAGAGCCATGTCATTGCATAGATCAAGGATGGTATAGGCCTGGGAGGGTATCCGTTTGACCTGCCCGATAAGTACCATCCACTAGATGGGAGGGTGAGGTGAGGGGTTTATTACCTCCCAACATTCCCAGAGGTCCTCAAAAATGTTTTTTCCACTCACAAACTTTTACTAACTCTGAAACATGTTATTCTAGAATGAGCAACAGGAAACATGTTACTTTCAATAAAAAAAATCTTTGATAATATTTCATGGATATGCAACTAGAGTAGACAATATCTGGCCCTGATTTGTGCATCAATTTGGTGGATACATAGTAGTCTAGGGGGGCATGTAAGGGAGAGTTTAGGCACTGTTCAGTGATGTGAGTACCTTTCCCCCTTGGGATTGCCACCCATGTACTCATAGATCATGATGGTTTCCTCACCTTAATTTCTACCTGTCAGTGCCAATTCTTGTTAATCTGGCCACCTAAACCTGCCATACAGCTAGGCTTCAGAATGCACACCATTTTCAGATTGTATTTTTTTTGGCACTTTCTTCTCAAATCTTTTGACTTTTCAACATTTTCCAGTTCATTCGAGTATATTATTTTTTTTTATAGTAATACTTGCCGGTCCAGAGGATCGAACCTATTCCACGGCCCAGCACGGGTGCAGACCTGGATACTGCAGGATATTGTCAGCTGCGAATTTCCCACAGGTACACTGAATGAGGCAATGTCTCCCCTTTGGCAGTCACCTTTACTGTGGGGTGTGGTAATTACACTGCAGACGCAATTGCCTACCCCTCATTTTGTCCCTGCTCTAATCTCTTGTGCTGAGCGCCCATCGAGAAGTCAGCAGTTTCAATTTGAAGTCTTTGGTATGACCCACTGGGAATCGAACCCCCGGTCTACCAGGTGGAGGGCCGATGCTCCTCACCAACTGTGCCAACCACTCCTCCATTAAGAGTCAATAGTAATGATACCAGGCCCATCTACCACCCTACTACCCTTTAACAGCCATGGCAACACATCTGGCAGTTCTCAATTCAACTCGGGTAAATCCTATCCAATTACATCAAGACTTCTACATACCCCGGCCTCTCACTCCCTCCAGGCGCTGAACTATTATCGGCTAATCATCTCCCCTGGTTACCAGCAGTCAACGCTCTGACACGTTCCTCCCCCCATCATGGTGCCAATTGATTCAACTGCTTGCGGCGAGAACGGGAATTGGAGAGGGTTAAAGAGCGATGCCTGAGTGCTAGCGATTTGGGGTGAGATATCTTACTGAATGCGATGGACGGGACAGAGTTTGAAGACTCACTAGGAACGAGTGAAGCAAGCTGTTGACCATTTCGTCGGCGGGTAGACAATCTATTTTCCTTACCCATTAGCCAAGGTGCTCATGCAACATGAACTTTCAACTGGCAAAATAGGAAGGCGATAGGGTTTGGCCAGCCCGGACTACTGTAAAAGATTGCAGATGTTCAATGGCATTGGGTGGGTGGCAAGTACAATATTTTTGGGGTAAGTATCGTGCTTAAGCTCACAGATTCACACACACGTGAGTTTTGTGATTATTAACATACCAGACATGATAACTGTTTAAGCCTAGCTATTATTATTATATTTATTCAGATCACCTCCAAAACTGGAGAAACAGACAATAGAATTGCAATTGCACAAAATTACTATCTAACAGCATAACTATCACACCAGTTCGATCAGAAGACAAATATGAATCTATATGAAATAGTCAATAAATATAGTTTGAAAAGGGGTTGTAAGAAAGTGAACTAACATTTGCTCTTTGAATGGCATATTAATTCTCACTGTTCAGAAGCATTATTTTAGAATCAACATGTCCATCAGGAGCAATGCACTGATCATTTGTCCCTGGGGGTTCCAACACCAAACTCACAGGCGAACTATTTGACCTATGAACTCTTCCACAAGTGATCCCTGGGTACCTGACCAGAGATTTAAAATTTTTTCATGAATCGTGAATGCAATTCACCTGTCCTGTAGTGCTAATCAATTTGTCTGTAACGCTATTTTGGTTTGGGAATTTGGGGAATTGGGGGAATATATATACATAATATGAATATAATATTAATAATATAATGATTTATATAGTGCCAATCATTATTCGGTTTCGGCTCAAGGCCACTTCACAAACAGTAGCTAGCACAACCTGTTACATGGGGTTGTGCTATAGTAAGTGTTCCCTTAATATTACTATATATTTTTATTATTATAACAATTTGCCATACAAAAAACCACATTAATTACCACCCCTATGGTGGGTCATGCTGATCTAATTCTGATGGCGTTGATGATAGTAGTTGTATGAATTATTAGTGAATTGATTATATGGAGATAAGAGATAATAATATTAATGATATGATGATGGTGGCTACTCTGATGATTTAGTGGTGATGGTGTGATAGTATTGTCCCGGAGGGTTATTCTACTGATGTTGTTTGTATGTAGAGTGATTGTTTGATTGAATTGGTGGTTGATGTTGATAGTATGATGTCACAAAGGTAGATATACAAGTGGAGAGATATTCTTTGGTGATTAAGTGTTGGGAGGTTTATGATGATGATTCATAGGCGCGTACCGAGACTGATCTGTCTGGGGGGGGGGGTGTTTGAGATCAAACCCAAGGGAGTGCGCCTCATTCCCTCCATTATTGGCCTCACCCTCCCTATTGCCAATTAAGTACTAATTTCATGGCCCCTCGACCATGCTGCTGCCCTATTTGCTAAATTAAAGCTGCAAAGCCTCGACTAAACTGCAAAAAATCAGTTTATGTGTTGAAAAAGTTGTTGGTCAACCCTCGGGTCATGTTGAGGGGGGTTCCGACCCCCAACCCCCAACCCCCCTCATGGGTACGCCACGGTGATGATTGAATGGTTATCATGGTCATTACTGAGGAGGATAAGTAGATTATAATAAAATGGTTGATAAATCATAACGACAGAATCAGTGATGAACTGGCGTTGGGTTCCCGAGCTTTTTTATGCATATGAAGATAATTTCTTTCACCAGATAACCAAATGTTCTTGTGTCTCCGCCGGTTGACAACTGGTGAATAACATTGGCCTAACCCAGAGATCCGAGGTCTTGACTCTGCGCTTAAGACAAGACATGCTCATACTGAACCTCAACCTTCTTGGGACCATCGCATTACCAAGTGTCTCCTACCGCACATGATAAAGAACATCAGGGTCCATCGTCAACAATCAGCAGCATAGGCGCTGCACTGTGTGCACCGTGCTCAACAGCATACGTGCTTCAAAACCTGGCGTCAATGTGAGTTAGTTTTCTCTGACTACTGAAACTTCTTTTAGCAATCTCCCTGTTGTTTTACAGTAGGTCTCATATTCTGTTGATTTTTCACTTTACTACGTTAGCCTACCCTAAACGTCCTCTCTATTGCCCGAATGTGCTAGACTTTTGCCTCTGGTTTTAGCTGCATGCAAAAATAAGGAAATTATCACATATGTTGGACGCATCTGTTGAAATCATGGACAATCATAGTAGAAATAATCCAAGAATTGCCCATATAGTAGCACAGTATATTAGAAAATGTTGCCTTCAAGAACCTCCAATACTCCTGGCCGGAACTGTTTTATTAATTGGAATAACCTGCTGCAGGATGAGCAGGGGATATGTCATCATCACAGACCACCAAGACAAGTATTCCGGGGCCCAGCCCATTTTGAGAACCTGGCAATTGGTTGTACTGTTCCTTGAGTATGGTATAAAAAGCTTGCGCTCACATTTGTTTTTTAGGGGGGTGGGCCAACATCCCTCCTCTCTCGACATTCCCCCTGACCAAGGGTGATTCTAATGACAATGGATCAGGCTCCATTTTGAGAGGAGATGAGAATGTAGTTCGGTGTAGGTTTAACTATCCTTTGCCATTATGTATTAGACATGTCACCAGCTCATGGGTGCCAAACACTTGCCACGGGTGCCAAACGGAACCTGGCTCCCAGTCTAAAAACACCCCTGTCCCTTACAAACCCAAAATAACTAGAAACCAAGTATTGGAAGCAATAAAATGGTACTTGCATACATCAAATGTCTATTTGGCTTGATGTAGAGCATTGGTCGGTACCCTTTATAAATGTTGTCACCGAACCTGTCATGGTACTCCCATGTTAGTTATCGCAAAGTCTTGTTGACTGTGTCCATTTCTGATAGTTTATTTCTTTCATTGAAAGGGTGTCTCATCCAGTGGTGTACGTACCATCTAGTGACTCTGGCAATAGTGAATAGCCTTGCAAAATTACTGACCCAAGCCAGGCATTACAAATATAATAGTCACCTGCTAAAAATAGCACAATAGGATTTCTCAGTACAAAGTCCGACCTCGTGAATTAGCAATTTAGTGTGCCATTTGGAGTGGGAATTTTCATGTGAGCACTGTGTTCTGCTGTGCCAAGTTGAAGTAAGAAGCTGTATTGGCAACTACCAGTTGAGTGGTTTACGATTACAAAAGTCTGGGAGTTTTCTCTGGCAATACCTGATTTGTTTGTTCATGTGCTGTGTTATTTGAGGTGGTCTTCGAACTCTGCTTGGGTAATACAGTGAGGCCCCCCCAAAAATGATTGGACTGCTGGTTTGTTTCATGCCTGAAGTGGGCGATGGTCTAGACTAAGGTTGAAAAGCCCCCTTTGGCACGTCGCCTGCATTGTGGGTGCCCTCAGACGTGTATCCCAAATATTATGGAATAGCGTGCAATTGCAGTTGAATTGTCAGTGCCATGAAACGGATCTAGTTTGCCTGCTACTTACTGGGGGGGGGGGTGGGTCATACGGACATCATTCATGAAGCCATATCACGCATTCCCACCATTAATACCCCCAAAGCTAATTGTCAAGCTATCCTATGCCAAAGTTGCTAATTTCCACTCAATTGTGTTGATATATTAACATTCCAATGACTGCTGCAAGGGTTGCTGCTCTCATTGGCTCCATTATGAAACCATGCAAACCCTGATAGATATTTTTAGGGACCACTCTATGCTACAACAAGTTGGACACCTCCCTGGTTCCGCATAGTAATTATCGAATGTCTCAGAATATATTTCCTAACTGTGGGGTGTCTCCACAAACATAATAAATGCCTCACTTGATTTTTATGCTGAGATGTACATATACCATGCCTCAGGTATTACTGCATATTTTGCGTATGTATTGCATTATGCCTATAGCTAATTCAGACCCTAATTAATACATATGTGAATCTAGGCAATGTTCGCCTGTAACGAGTCCATTACGCGGAATGCTAAAAACATGCCCGAAACCTTCCAGTACCACTTGGTATTTGAGAACATGCTCATGTTCAATCACTTGTAACGATCAGTCGTGAGAGGTAATTAGAGGACGTTATGGTTGTGAGTCATGTTATCCAAGCTCAATTGAAATGTGTGTTTGGAAAAATGTATCTAATTTCTCCATTTTGTCACTAGTCAATTCCACTGTTTGTATACATGGGAAAAATACTATATATTTCAACTGTTTAAGTTGAAATATAGTATAGGAGTAAGAGACGATCGCTTACACTCAACTTTTTTATTTTATTTACATGTAGTAAGGTACACATTCACCACAGGTTGCAATAGCTGGACTGGCAGATAAAGATACACTGTTCTAGGAGAGAAGTGAAAAGGTAGATAATAAGAGGTGGCCAGTTGGCATCAATGAAGACTTGGTAGTTGAAATCTCTCAGATATTCCACCACTGAGCATAATCGCTAATGGGATGTGTAATCACGTACAGCCCTGAACCGTCCAACCCACTAAGTGAAACCGCAACTAAAACTGGATATTATGATATCTATCCGTGACCTGTGTGCTATGTGGGCGAAAGGAGACAGGGCCTGCTCCCTTCAGCTACATATCCTATGGTCCACCCAGATTTATTTCATGGTTGGCCAATTTAATAATTTGTGGCCAGCTATTCACTGGTGTGTAGGCTTCCATCCCTTACAAAGGATGGATTTCGGTCAATTCAGAGATAACCACAGATAGCCTGGCATGTCAGTGCGTACGGTCTCTACATACAGTCACTAGTATTCAGCTGCAGCTGGCTAGGCGCTTTAGCAGACATTACCCCCTATTATTGGAACAAGGTACGCACTCCGACAGTCCTGGAGAGATGGCTGCTATATTAACACCGGTTTGTACTCATTCTCAGCTCCTCACGGTTCCCATTTACAATCACCTTGGTGAGAGGAGTCAGTTTGAAGATCAATACCTTGCTCGAGGGTATAACTTGGACTCAAACCCCAACCCACACCTCTGGATTCTAGCTCAAAGGTTTTACCCCTAGGCCATTCATGCTAGGGTAAAATTCAAATCAATGCTCAGAATATTGGTGTAATTCAGGAGTTCACAACCTTGTTTCTGTCAGATTTTTGTCTGCTCTCACACAAAATACCCTACAACTACCATGAGAGGCTGCACTATTCAGAAATAACCTGCGATTGCCCATGTGCCTTGGAGTGACATGTACTCTAAGATGATAATGATATTGTGTCAAAGGTCATGTGGGAACAGTGGCAGTTAGACCATTTGGATGTTGACGTACAATGTGCAGAACGATGTTTCGAAACTCCCCTAGCCAAAATTACAATCCTGCCAACACAAAGCTTAACAGATTTCCCATGACTTTCAACAATACAATATCGCTATGGAGGGAATCTTGTGTTTTCCCCCTGACTGTTCAGTGGTGAGGGCATGCGCACTTACAACAACCACAACTGCTTAATTACCTTGACTGTTGACCTGTGCCTGCCGCTCCTGGGGTCAATCTACGTACAAGTTGTCTGTTTGAGCTGTTGAAATCGGTTGTTTAATACTCTAGATGTTGGGGTGGAATAATGTATTTGCTCATTAGCTCCCGGTAATGAGTACAAGTACTCTATAAAGAGTGTCTAAGACTGAGTGTCCTATATCCCCAATCACACATAATCTTAGCCCTGTATGGTTTCATCTTTCCGATGAAACATCAGGTGCTGTCAGCGAAGTTGAGAATACCGCAAGGGATCACATCTACAGGATTGTGTCCTTGTCCATATCTCTGCTTGCCCTGTATACTGGAAGTGTGTCACATTTCCAGTCTCCCGATGTCCTGATTAATTTCCCTTCCCTGTGTATGGAGGAGGATAACCTTGTAATAATAATTACAAGGTCCTGGATCGTCACACCGAGTACGAGGTCTCTCCGGTCGTCACAACAACCCGGGCATTTCCAGCTCCCCGTCTCGAGAATGAAGACTTTGGGGCGACTGAAGCTTTCAGTACTCCGCGCTGTCTGTGGAACGCCATCTCAAAGGACCTCAGATCTATGAACTCTCTGGATGCCTTCAAATGCTGACTTAGACTCATTTGTTTTCATGTAATTTGATTGTCTGTATATATGTGATTTTTTGTTCATTCACTTTCCCGCGAAGAGGCTTTTTGGGCAGCTTTAGGCTGGATTCTGTGCTATATAAGATTATCTAGTATTAATTAATTACTCCAAGGCCAATAGTAAATATGACTGGACTTTTGTAATTCCCATTTATTGACGTATGCCACATCAACTCCCTCACAAACAGCGGTTTTCAGCACAATCAGCTATAGCAACATTTGCCTTGTGACATGACAGGGGAACTCCAGGATCCCCTATAATACCAAGTCAATGTAAAACATTACTTTTGAAAATATTTGTACCAAAAACTATAGATGGGATCTGGATAGAACCTACAAAATCATTCACAGATAATAAGAATAATCTCATTATTTCTAAGTGAATACCTCTCTCTGTTCTCCTGTTATCTTGATGCAAATATGCAGCATTTACGGTGTAGGGTCTATGAGAGGCATTTGCATCGTTCCCCCTGTGATGTCATAGATCCTTTGAATTTCACAAGAGTGAATTGAGATATCTCAACATGGTAACATGCTAGAACCTCCAAATTTGGTGTGTGGGGTTTTGATATGTCCTCTTTCACCTGTGCTAGCTCTCAAAGCAAATCGGTATTGACCATTGGCCTTTAACATTTGAAACATTTGACTTTCCTTTCACAGGGTTACTTTGATACCTTGAGGGCTGAAATTAACCAGCACAACATAATAGTGACCACCGTGTGCCCTGGTCCTGTGGCTACCAGCATCATTGAGAATGCAGTACAGAAAGACTTCAGTCAGGTATATAGGCTATAGTAGTATGCTGATTTATAACCACCCATTTCCGTAAGCATTCTTCAAGGAGAATGATGAAACAGAATGAGTATCAAGCCAGTTCGTGTGGTAAGGGCGCTTGCTCACCACTGAACAGTTTGGGGGAATAGACGAGGTTCCCCCATAGCAATATCGTTACAGCTTTTGTAAAGTTTTGGGTGGGCAGGATTTGTTTTTTTCCGGCAGGGGAGTTTCGAAGATCGTTCTGCACACTGCTCGTTCAAAGTCAAAACTGACATTGTTCTATCATGACCTTTGACACAATATCATTATCATCTCATAATAGTAACTCTGAAACGGCTGATTCATAGTTTTATATAGTCTCATCATTTGGGTTCGTGGCTTTTACCCCAAGCGTTTATTGAGAATGCGGTCAGGTTATAGACAATACCTATAGTTTATTTGGTCCCACTAAACTCTTGCTTATAAAAGTCCCTAAAATCAGATCATTAGCACATTTCTATATTCGATGTAAAATCGCAGCCTGGAAGTTGGTCTCATCGAAAAGGTGTGTTGATTTGAATAAGTAATTATTCAGTATTAGATTTTAGTTTGTGAAGTACCACAAAAAGTGACCCATGTCTGACTTTCATTATTGTACATCTCCCCCCCCCCCTCCCCAGAGTCCCTGCAAGAATTACGACGGTGTCGGTGAGCGTTCTTGGAGATCCTCAGACCCCCGATCGATGTGTCCAGTTGACCCTAATCGCAATAGCCAATGAGCTTTCAGAGGTCTGGATTGCCAAACCCCCCATGCTGGTGCAGTTTTATTTCTCTCAGTAGCACCGACTATCTGGACCTGGTGAGTAAATTCATAATGGATGTGAAAAACAAGGAACAATTCATTGTGTTGATATGCTGATCCAAAACGTTCATGAGAAGAAGAGTATTTTGCCTATGCACTATCACTGATGACATTGCCTAACCGTCTATATACTGCTCAGTTTCACTTCAGTGTATGCGCCAACTATTTTGACAGGGTAAGTTCATCGAGATTGTGAAAATGATAGAGACAATTCATGTGTTGTACAAACTAATTTCGGAAGCTCCATAAACAAACAAGTCTGTGAATGATAATGCCCACTGAGTCATTGCACACCTACGTAAATTAAATCATCACCATACTAACAATGCGGGGTGGTTTCACTTCTCTCAGTATACACTCCTGGTGAAGATTTTAATAAAGAATGTGAAATGGAAGACTCTCTCAACTATACTTCTATGTGTTTTTTGCTTCATTGTGAAGGCTCAGAGGGAATATATATAGCCACAGAATCCGTGAATTGTGAGTATTGCTTGACTTTTTGTTTAGCACAAAAACATCATTGTCATTAATTGCATTATCATTCGATGAAATACTTCTTGTCAAGAAACCCCTCATCCCCATATAATTTACATTCATGGAAATATCCATAACAGACTCTAATATTGAATGAGTCAGCAGGGTGTGCCACGATTGTCACTCCCTGTAAAAGGTAAGTCAAGTTAATGAGTCAAGCTGTAAGCCTATATAGGCTTATTGCAGAACGATCAAACATTATCAAGCACGAAGGAATTGTTTTTACCTGAATACTCAACAAAGCCAACAATTGTCCCTCAATCCTTGTGGAAAATGCAACCAAAGACACTTAAAAATGGTTCCAGAATCAAGTGAACTAGAATATGTTTCTGCTTAGCTGGCATGATTGAGATGGCTTCGGGCTATGCCAGTTCTGGTGGCCTAGTATTGGACATACTCTGCACAGGTAAAATGGTAACAAAAGCGCGATCCGTGCAGTTAATGGTAATGCAGATAACGATTTGCTGCTCGAAAACTGAAATGGGTGTCTGGGCTCAATAGCCTATTCGTGAAGCTTCCTGGTGGCTTTTGTGAGGGTATTTCCTTATTCTTAGACAGTGTAAACTAACCCCTGTGACTCATATGGTAGAGAACTATAGTATTTTCTTATTCAAAAGGTACAATTTATATCGGTTTTCAATCTTTAAGTGACAAACAGGATGCGATGATGTGTTATATGTGTCATGTTCTCTGGAAGCCTATTTAAAAGACACTTCCTTGTGGAGATGACATTACTTGTACCTGCAGGAAGTTAAGTGCACTATTTCTGATGGTTACGGATTCGTGAAATTGACCTGGACACCTGTCATACATGAGCTCTGGAATGTGAGGAAAAGTCTACCCCAACCCTTACCCCACATGCACTCCTAAGTTTCTAGCATGTTGCCGTTGGGTCATTTCAGTTTACTGAAACTGAAATTGATTTCACAGAGGGGACAGTGCTGTAATGCCCCGCTCCCACCCCCCCCCCCCCCTCCCGCCTGCCAATATAAAATACTGCTTCAGGCTATGCAGCTGCTGTTTATTGTTAGGTTAATTTAATAGAACACCATTCAGCAGGTTTTTTGGTTTGAGGGAACTAACTGCAACTTTGATGAAGACAAGTTTTTTTTACAGTGTTGTAGTCGAGGCGGCTCGAGGCCTGAATTTGCAGGCCTTGGCCCGGCCTCGGCCTCGTTTTGGCTCGAGGCCGCCATACGTACAGTGTACAAACTCAAGAAAGAAATGTGCTACGGCCTAGGATTGGCCCGCGGCCTCCGTCGACTACATCCCATGTTCGTTTCGTAACCACTTGATGTCAGTATAACTTACTCCCAAAAGGAATTTGAAATGACTCAGGAAGAAAGACTAAAATCAGGAATTGGGAGGGTGATCTCCAGATAGCAGGCATCGAGCAAAATGCTGTTCAGATCGCCGAAGCCACCACTGGCGTGAAGCAACACACTATGCCAGCCGAACGACAGCCTGTTGGGTAGCCAAAGTGGGGTGTTCTACCACCTGCAAAAGACAAGCAGTCTGATCAGCTGCTGATCATGCTTGTACGGCTGCTAAAACAGTGACATTCTCCCCGCATAACTGGGTGGAAGCTGCGCTCCAGCACTCGGAAGCCCAGGGAGTTGATTTTGCCAGAGGTGGAACAAAGGCGAATCACCGTTCTATGTTTATTTTGTTAAGAGTGCAATTAAAACTTCCCCGTATCTATGGTTTTAATATCCACACAAACTTGCTGACTGTCATGATATTATTGTGTTACACTCTACTTCGTATGGTTGAAAGGTGAATTTCACTGGGATGTCATGATGGAGAATTGTGGTACAGTGTTTTTCCACATTAAATTGTGGGAGTCATAGAACATTATGCCACCCAGTGTGAGAAAGAATACAATGTAACAGACATAATTATGTGGGCTGACTGCACTGTTACCACTAACCTGGCAGTATGCAACCTACCAGCTAGCTAGATTGGCATAATTGTCGTGCCTGAAGGGTAGGCACCTTGGTAAATTCCAAACATGCAGCCAAGAACTCACAAGCTATAGATTCTAAGAATTTTTTGTGCATGATTAACCCTTCTAGAGACCAGACTTCAGACTACTTTTTGTCCTCAGAAGCTTTTTGGTAACATTTCCACTCTGAAAAACGTTTGTACACTCGAGAAAGTGTTGTTGGTTTGATTTCCAACTTCTTTTTTCGTCACGATCGTTCGGTCTTAACGTTGGGGTTTTGAGTTTAGTAGCGAGGAAAGTTACTACAGCAACCCCAGTAGGTAAATCATATATCTCTTAAACCAGATGATATTACTGGGACTATGAGGGATTGGGAGTGCATCCTGCATATGCAATGACAACAACTCACTCTCCTGGGATTGTCAGAGAGGGTATACCAGTCAATATGATTGGGGGGATATCAGTAAAGTGCTCGGGAATATCAACAAAATTCAAAAGCCTGTATAAGCATGCAGATGATATAGATATTATATTAATTTTATTTAGTAGTTAGAGTGAAATATCAAATATTTTTTCCTGTCTAGGATAACTAAGAAGTATGGTTATCTCCGAGTGGCAGCATACAGAAAGCTCAGTTGGTGAGTATTATCGTCAGCGTTACGGTCCACGGGCGACATTAGGTGATCCAAAATAAGGCAGTGGCACGCTTAAAAAAGTAAATTTGTCTGTAATTTTCAGAACGAAAAAATTCTGACCACTAATTTTGCTGCAACAGATAACAGATGTAGCACCAGGGACCCTCAATTACTTTATTAAAATTCTTAGACCCCTCTTCCAGGATTGCAATCACCAAAAGTTCACATGATGCCCCCTCCCCCGTGCCCCCAACTGGGAAGTCTGGCTTCGGGGTTGGATGATCCACCGAAAGTAGTGTTTGGACTTGTCATCGTTGACCTGATGTATCAGTATTCATTGTTGACTTGGTAGTTACTTTGACTGTGCATACATATGGTCTGTTTGTGTTTTTGTGATGCTGTGTAAAAAGGTCAGTTACTTGAAAATGCACCAGTACAAAACAGAACCCAAAAATGGTTACTTTGTTGAAGAAAGGTTCTGTTCAATTTGGATTTGTCCAATTTCTTTAGTTAATTCGAGGAAATCCAGCCAAATCAGTTACATAGACTTGTGCCAGCACAGTGACATTAATAAATGCGACATGTTGAAAAGTATAACATCAACTCCACGATTGGCCGCGTTGATTGGGAGTTTTTATAGTCCCTCAACTTCCTCTTACTTGCAGTTTACGGGAATCTTGAAAAAAAAACCTCATATTTAGTAACCTTCCCTATCATGGTCTGGTCTGGTCAAAGTCATTTCAGTTTAACAGAAAACAAAGTTTGAAGCAGTAGTCATAGTTCAGAGTGTTCATAGTTTGGTATGTAACTCACCAAAAATCTGGAGATGATACCTCCAAATATACTTCCCGGTCAACACTTCTCAAAACACTCACAAACATGAACATGCATTCTTGTTCATGTTTGATTACTCGCATGAATTTGAGAATCCATGTATGTAGGTCATGCCTGGCGATGATAGTTCCATGGGATGTTTGTGGGATCTTAGGTTTCTAGTGAGAGCTTTGACAATGCTGCCTGTTTGAGGGATATCCAGACCCACCACCTATGCCTTAAAATTCATGGACTGGGAATGCTCATATTAATGGATAGGAATGTTTAATGGCAGTCCCAGGGAGAAGGATGGTTGTGGTGAAGCTGGTGGTGGCTCCGCCCTTGCTCTGGTTAATCTCTAGGTACTGTCAAAGGAGTTATCCACTGTGGACCAAGGGTTCACCCAAACCCATCCCTACATTATGGTGCTTTCATACATGAAAAATTCTACCCACACAAAATATATCATCGTTGTTTGTTTTGGACACAACTTGATTTTAGCCCACCCAACTCCCTCCCGCAAGTAGCTTGCAGGGTTCTTAGATGTGTTTTTATTTAATAACGTTTCCTATACCTGCTAGAGTAAAATCCATTATAAGCATTCGGACTTGTCTCATATACCATGACCCCCAATTTACCCCTGGAACCCTATGCCAACCCCCTGAGCCCTGATCCATACCCATGAGCCCGGACCCATATCCCTGAGCTCTGGCCATATCCAAAGAGGAAACTGACCCATATCCACTGGGTCCTGACCCATACCTCTGAGCACACCCATAGTCCACTGAGCCCTGACCAATATTCCTGAGACCTGACCCATACACTGAAGCCCTGACCCATAGCCCTGAACATGACCCATATCACTCAAGCCCTCATGCCCATATCCATTGGGACCTGACCAAGATCACTGAGCCCTTACCCCACACCCCCTGACCATGCAAATGAGCCTTGACCCATATGACCGATTCCGGACCCATACCCACTGAGCATCGACCTACCAATGAGCCATGTCCCATACCCCCTGAGCCCTGGCCATATCTGAGCTCTGTCATAACCAACTTGCCCCTGACCCATATCCTGAGATTGACCCATAATCACTGAGACCTGACCCAAACCCCCTTAACCACTGATTCCATGCCATTGAGTCCTGACCCAGTGCCTGATTCCAAAACCCAATACCCTCTGAGATACTGTCCCATATCATATGCGCCCTGGCCAATATGCCCTGAGCTCCTGTCGCCCAATACCGAAGCTTTAACCCATACTCACTGAGGGCCCTGACCCATACCACCGAGACCCTGACCCATATCCTGAGCCATGACCCATATTTCTTTTTCACTAATTGCCTCCATTTGTTTTGTTCCTCTACAGGCTAGCAAGCCGGAATAACCGCTGCAATGTTCTCAGGCCGACAGAACTCCTGATGAAATGAAAGACAAACTGATAGAGTTTTTTTCCTCATATTCTGTCAGAGTTTATACACCACAAGAGCTTTCCAAACCTGTTGTTTTATGGAAACACTCCTACAAAGATGGTGCTACCATGGTCATATGTAATTCATGGAGGACCAGCCTTGCCTACGACAGAAACAAAGGTGTAAACATAGCCGCTGTATTGTCTACCAACAGATAGTGCTCAAGTGAAGAATGGTCTCTGAAGGAATTCAAGTCCTTCAAAGCTGTTTGTATAATTCATAAAATGTCCACTCGAATATAGTGAAAAATATTTGCCAAAAGGTGAAAGGACATATTGTGTGTGGGCACACGGACCATACAAAGTTAGGTCATATAGACGCCTAAGCCACTGGAGGTATTGTACTTGTAAAAAACAGGTGTGTCATGATGAGGTGAGGGGCACCCATCTGTAAGGTGGGAAGGAAGCATGTGTCTGCTGAGTGGATCACAGGGATATGCAGTGTCAGTGAAATTTCTAGTGAGAGAAATTTAGGGAAGGGGACACAGGATTGAATAGAAAACAAGAAAACTGTGAGAATGATGGGGGCGGGGACACCAGTCAGTAGCGGGGCATTTTGTTGGCACCTGTAGACGGTCAAACTGTACCAATTTAAGGGTGGTGCGAGTCATATACGTGATTTCTCATATGGACATTATGTATGGAAATATAAACCCCAAGATTTCGAATAATTGAATAATTTGAAACATGATTGCTAACACCTCAGGGGTCTTCAGTAGTAAATGACTGAGCGAGACATTAAAATTGAATTATTAAACTTTGGAAAACAGAAGGAAATGAAAAATACCAGTTGCCCAAGCCAATTAAAAAAGGAAGCAAGGGAGAGAAGTTATGGAGAAGGCCTCTCTATAAAATGCTCATATTGGCAACACCATATCGCAAACAAATTACTCGGATTTCTAGTTAAAACATGTTGGGAATTGAGGCTGTCACAAAAGTGCCTTGTACCAATTCCTGCTGTTAGAAATAAGTTTTTCACCTTTGGAAAATCTTTTCAACAAATAGCAACTAAAGGTTTATAGGAGGGTAAATGCCTTGCGAGCGAGACAGTAAATCAAATTTATTCAACTTCGGACTGATGTTTATTGTGAAAAACAGTGGAAAAGTGGCAATCGTTCAGAAACTCACAGTTGCTCATATTTCAACACCATATTCGCAAAACCAAATGACTGTGGATTTCTATTCAATTATTTTGGGAATTTAGGCTGTCAAAAAAGTTCCTTGTAATTACAATGCTTGTGAAATAAGTTTCGCCTTTGGAAAATATTTTTCCAAACAAATAGCAACTTAGGTTCATGAAATAGTTAATGAAAAATATCAATTTTCCAAACCCAAAGGAATGGAAAAAGCTTGAGAGAATAGGAAATATATTTTTTCCTTTCGTCAAAAAAAACTATGTATATTATTACTTATGTGTCATTCTTACAATTGCTGATAGCCTTTCTACATACTTGATCAATTGATTTCTGCCCCATGTATAGGGATCTTCTTTCTACTAAATCTATTTACCTATTTATACCCATTTCTCTGGTGTGTCATGTTGTGTTCAATATAATTCTTCAGTAAAGTGTGTCGTCTTCAAAACTTTATCCGTCAGTTTTCTTCTCGGAAAAAGTCTTCAGTGTAACTTTTCTCTCACCATTAATGACAAATTTTCCGCATTGGCGACTAAATATTTATCACAACATATTCTTGGATTGGTCACGTTACAACGTGTTGAACCATTGATTCAGTTATCACTTTTTTATCACTATCAGATGCAGTTTCATTGTCATGACATTGTTCATTAATTTTTTTCAATCAATTTTCTATGAAAATTGATAATGTTCATTGTCGTATTATTCAGGTATCATCATTATTTGAATTAGGATGCTGCAATAGCAATGATAAATGATTATTGTCTTATGATGTCAAGTAATATTGGAATGTTGATTTTGAATATACTTGAATGTACTATGGTCTATTCATAGAGAACATTGTCAGGTAATGGAGAAGCATAGTCAAGGGTCTCTGTTAAGTGCCTGTGGCATTTTCCGTTTGCTCGTTTCAGGGGAAATGAGGAATTAGTCACGTTCTCCCTTTAACTATATGAGGAGGGAAGTCTCTGGAGACTTTGCCGGTGTCTGGTAATTCTCACACTGCATGTAAGTACAGTAGGACTATCTCATTGAAAAAGACAAAATCAAGATGACATATTACTTTGATATAATCAGTATCAATTCCAATCTCGCATCCCTGTCTTATGGGATAATATTTTTGTGATTATTAGGGTATATATGCAGAACCTTTTCCAATGTGAAATTCTAATGCAAACATTGCTATCATTCTTTTCAACACAGTTATTATATTCCATGGAACAATAGGTTCAAACTCCCTGTTTTATAACGGATTTCCATGATGACTGTTTCACTGTTCTAGTGTATATGATTCAACATACAGTGCTCATTTTCAGGTTAGCGTGGGATGAGTCACGTTCAACCAATGTAAAATACCTCGTGAAAATCTGCATATGATTGACACCTCAATCCTTGGCTCTCTTCTACACATTTCACTCATCGCGTTGTATATTTCCAGCTCTCATGAATACAAACCTGGGAAGGTCTTGTATGGTTATGATCCTAAATGCGCAATCAATTGCCAGCTTTGGAACCATCACATACTCCTAGACTCTGGCCAAATATTTGCACTGCCAGTTTAATTGGCAAAGACTCGATATATCAGCGCAAACGTCCATCCATTGCCAATTGGCAGGTGTGTACATAGGCTGTCCCATCCGACAAATGAGGAATCGGGACTACGTCACTTTTCCCAGCATTCATTAATCCAAGGTTGGTGTTCTGAGTCTGAGCCTTGATAACAAACCACCATGGCTCTCCTTCCCTGGAACATTAAACCTGGGGAACCCAGTGAACCTGGAAACAGTGAAACCTTGAAACATTGTTACAACTTGTAATCATTTGAGATAGAAAAATAGACTGGTGAATCCTCGGGACGTTGACCCTAGTAACAATGTGTAAACGCAATCTTTTATAGTCTATAGAATAGTAGTCAGCCAGCATGAATGATAATATTATATTCAGAAGATGCTACGAACTAAAACATATAACAAAATATTGCTTGCCTGCAATTTAAAATCATTTACATCATTAAAGATTCAAAATGAATGCAGGAAACTGTGTATAGCAGAACTATTCAAATGAAAGCATTTTATTCATATTTATTATTTCAGCTTGTTACATATTTGCAGGATTCTATTTTATTACAGCTTTTATGTATTGCATTTACAGCCAGGACTGAAATTAGGTTGTGATATGAGTTTTTTGTTGCTGTTGAACATGTTTGTTTATAATTATAGTATAATCCCCTTTCTGAATAATCCTGTACAGACATATATTTATTCTTCCATGTTTTCATTTCATTTTACCGGCAATGAATCACATTTGTATCATAGACTGGAATTATACCAATGCATCAGTGTATGATTAGACTAACTACATAGACAAACTGCTAACCTGACACAACCAGACACCGAATAATTGTATTGGAAATAGTAACCTCTGTAGATCTATTTCCTGTTGGTATTTTGTTTGCCCATAGTGACTTAAATTGTAGTGTATATTATTTTATAGTAATATCACAGTAAATATCAATCTTATCTTTGTGCTAATAGAGCTTTCAATCCCACGTTGATCAAAAAAATCCTTTACGATTCTCACCCCAATCATTAGATAGGATTCATGTTTATTATTTGCACCGGGAGCGCCTCTCACGACTGTCGACTTAATCCCCTGGTCATTGGTAACCTGAGTGGAACCCTTATCTGCACCACCCAGGATGGACGTTTCGCTCATGACCTCCTACAACCAACAGCCTACACCCCTGGCAGCCCAACGCGCAGCGCACTTCCGTACCAACCTCACTGGGTACTTTTTACACGTGGGTGGCCTGATACATTGAAGACGGGTTCCCTCTTACAATGTTCAGAGAAAATAATATGGAAAAGCATGCTAACATGGTGTCTGAAGTTATCAACCTGTCCCCAATTAGCCTGGGTTGGGAGGACGTGTAGATATGGGGTCTCACCTAAAGGGTGACAAAACAAAAGTAGAGAAATTTCATCAGAATCCCCGCTAATTAATAATTTGGTTACCATCTGCTACAATAAACATACATTACACCGTTGCCTGTAAACCCTGCTCTTTCAGTAAATTTCTTTGAACATGTCTTAATCAGCCCACCCCCCTAGCTTAGGCCTTATATCTGTATGATTGCAATCTAGCAGAATGTTGAGATGTGACTGAAAATCAGGCCAATTGAGTTATTGGATATAATCGTCTGTGTTACCAGTGAATTCGATACAATCTTGATTAACTCGATCAATATCCCAGGAACTATCTTCTTCTTCTTGAACGTGACACATCTCAATATGGACATTAGCTCACCATGCACGCGTCAGAGGTAAAGAGTCCTCAAGCCCTAAAATTTTTTTTTGCTGTTGTAAACAACTGGATCTACTAGCACCGAATATATATCTTATGGAATCAATCAACTATTCCATCCTTACTGGTCTTAAGGTAGAAACCGGTTTCTTTTGCCCATCACATTGGTTGGTAGTAACATTTAAAATCTGTAACAATACTCATACGTTATATTGTTGGGTATCTACTAAACTTGTATTTTGTAGTAATTCACTAAATTTTTCGATTACTTTGATTTCAAAATAATTATATTCATAATCATTTACTGTAGTCACATTTCTTTGCATTGATAGAAACAGATGCAGTGATTTTTCAGCATGTTTTATTATTAGCAAAGAATATATCTAATGACTATAATGAACTTTCTTTACTAAAATGTTGTTGTTCTCTTTCCAATATGGTGTGATGCTCTCACAATTAACAAACTATGGCCATTTGTTTACTCTTGACCATAAACAGTATTTCATGTATTCATAATGGTGCATCTTTTTATTGCCAGAATCATGAAATCAATGGGGCTCTTATTGGCTCATGGAGACAAGTGTCTATCCTCATAAAAGCCAATTTACCAACATGAACTAGACTCAAGAACTTAGAGTTGAACTAAGTAAGTTCACTTTTCTTTCAGAAAGTCATCTCCCTCCTAAAGTTAGGCAATGCACCCATTGACTTTGTTGTATCTGAGGAGAGGAAAAGTATAAGCTTCATTTGGTGCATAGTTTTTCATAGAAGGGGGTGTTTTTTATTATTTCTTGCAGTCAGTGAAGGTCAAGGAAATTCCTCGGTTTATGAGATAATTTGTCCTTCCAAGAAGCCAAAGAACCCCCCCATAGTCATATTTTGTCTAGAATTACTCCTTACAGGTCTGCTAATGAATAGGAACTCTCAGGGGTATGTCTCTAGCAGCTTCTGAGAAATAAATAGAAAATCTTTACAACTTACCTTTTCCACCCCAACAATCCCCGAACTCGCGTGATAGTCATGAAGAATTGATAAGTTCACAACCTCTTCACAACCCTATGTGGGTGATTTTCACTGTATAGAAAGAGCAGGAAAAAACTTTTGAGAAAAATTAAGAGGGAGCAATATGCAGTTGTTCAGTTTCCTCATACGCATTTCTGGGCATAGTTGGTGAATCCCCCCATGGGCCCACATTCGTCAATGGGCTCTTAATTGTCTTTGGGACCAGTTTTCATAGCCCTCAATAAAAGCCAATTAGTCAACTTGAAACTTTGCTCAAGAACAGCTCTTAAAGAGAAGCCTCATGGTGGCAGGGGTCAAAGCTTTCAAATAAAATGTAAACATGTCACGATAACGGAAGAATGCAAACATCAATAGTCTCCTAATGTAGCAATTGCCTGTTAAATGAAGTATTGGGAATATAACCTGTAGCCAAGCAGAGTGGATGGGGGATGGCCCCAACCAGGCAGTGTGCCCCCACACCCAAGGAATATGGGTAGGATAAAATACACACTAATTATACTGTAAAAGAGCAGCAACAGTGCGTTCAGGACCCTCAAAAGGGGAGTGATGATTCCCCTTTCCTGGGGGATTCGTTGTGGGAGTGTTGAATCATTCCCTCCTCCGGTCCTCCCCCCCCCCATCCTCCGGAAAAATTAAGGGTTCAATGTTGGTCCTCAGGTCAACATTAGGCCTAGAGGTCATTTACATGACACAATTTTACCTAAAATGTTCTGTGTTACCTATAATAATATACTGGTGGTGTGTTTTGATCAGTATAAAGTTTAGATAAAACTGACAAAGAATGGTAGGAGCATGGGGCTAACAGCCCCATGAAAACTTCTTTGCCAGTCTCCTGCCTCACCCTGTCTCCCAACACGGAAAATATGAGGAACATAATCTAGTAGTAGTACTAATAGTAGGAAGTTCACATTGCCCCACCCCATCACCCAAAAGTCCCGGAAAGAGAACAGTATAAAATTATTTTAGGCAGAAACATTTCAATTGAGAAATTTATAAGTAAGGGATAGCAGGCCATTAAAAGGGACACCATAGTTTTCCTCTTATTCTTACCTATAGCAAGTGCTCCGCGCGGTCGATAGCACGTCCGTTAGCCGTTTTGCCTCCCAATCGGCCAGTATTCGAGCAAATGAACTTTTCATTGATGAGGCTCATTGTATATTCCTTTTTCTCAACACCGGAGCACTTCTAAAACATTGCGAAAAGCATCAACCAGAATTCGTCCTCCGCTTCGAACAACAAGATATATTCCACCTGAAGCTAAGATTCTAATGATTCGCACACGAGCAACGTATCTTATACATATAGTGGCGTGGTAGGCTGTAGTCCCCCTTCTCATTGGTCTCACCGTATCATTGTCCCTCGTCCATTCATCCCCCGGAGGCGTCGTACAAAGAGATTTTGTCTGGGGAGGGGGGGGGGATAGGTCGGAACCCAAGGGAATTGCGCCCTCATCATGGCCTGACCGCTCCCATTGCAAATAAGTACAATTTATGGGCCCTAGCTGTACACAGCTGCTTCAATATTTTCTAAATAACAGCTGCAAAACCTCTAACTGAACGCAAAAACAGTTTTGTGTTAACAATTTATTATCACTTTGTTATGGGGTCGACCCCACCCCCCCCCACCAACCCCGTGGGTACGCCACTGATTCCCCCGTCTCATTGATCCCGCTAAGCTCATTGATCCCCTGTTTTCCTTGGTTTCCCCGTGTCCATTGGTCCCCCGTGCCTTGGTCCCTTCGTGTCCTCGTCCTGATGTCATTGTTTTCGCATCTTATGCTGTATTGACAATTTGACTTGGCGCAATGAGCGGTCAGATTGCGGTAAGCGCATATGTTGTGTGTCTCATAAAGCAGTATTCTTCACACTCACCTCACCGTCCCCCCTCACCACCCACCACACCAAACACCTTTGCCCATCCATATACTACTAACCAGAAAACATGCGATCACGCCCCTACTGTCAACAAGGCCTGCCCACCGTACTGCACGGAGGCTTAACATGGACATCAGAGACTAACGAGGAATGACGTATGAGCAGCTATGAGAAACGGAATGAATGAACGGAGGACCAATGACACGGGAGACTATTAAATGAGACGGAATAATGACTGGTGGTGGCAGGGGTAAAATCATGCAAATACAGCTAGAACATCTGGCTTTGGGTGAGGACCTACGATTCTCTTTCTCAATCGTTGGGTAAGAAGCGATTTTGAGAAAAAGGAAAATATATGGTGAGAAAAGTTAAACAGATACCCCGGCAAAAACTGACTGTCAGCAAACCCATCTGAATTCTTCCGACATTATGGATTCCATTATATACAACTTGATAGAATTGTGGTTTGTCAAGCTTGCAAGGTCAAAAGACTAACCTGTTGAACTTAAAACCTTCACCTGACCCTCAAACAATAGGAAACTAGCTAGACATGTGTAGGAGGTGTATAAACCCACGTGTAATCCCCGCTTTTGAGCATCATGGGAAGAAGTATCTGACACCCCATGAAGACTCCCTTGGTTCAGAAACCAAGGTAGCTTCATCACACAGTTTTGTTTGTATCCCATAGAAGTTACAAAAAAATCACAAATTATGAACAAATTCGAACAAATATGGGCCTTGGAAATGACCTTGTCAGGAACAAATGTAGCCAAAGTTCGGAAACTCGCATAAATTATGCTAATTTGACTCCGGGGACCTTGAAATGACTCCACATTTTTAGGACCAAAATATTAGTCCTACCCACCAAGTTTCGTTCAACATCGACTAACTTGAAAGTTTTCGTGTAAAAATTATTCAATAGGCGTTCGCGCAGAATGGCAGTGCAGAGCCCCCCACTTTAGAAACTCATTCCGAAATTGCCCCAGGGCACACATGTGTACCAAGTTTCAGATCAAAGCATGGAAGCGTGAAAGATTTATTGTGCTTACGCATAAAGGTTCAGGCCGGCGGCGGCGGAGTCTGGGGCACGGCCGCGGATACACACGAAAACCAAATTATCCCCGGACACTTCCAGTTTCGGGGGATATAATATTACCTCCATTGCATAACACATGCAGTATTTCTCTTGTCAACTAAATTGCTCATAGGCATATGCGATTTGTTATTCGTCGCAGGCTCAGGGAATCCATCAGTCGGGAATATGTGTGACTGCGCCGTGTGTGTACGTAAGAGTGTGTGCCGGTGATTACGTGATGGCCTGTCTTAGCAGATTAATGTAAGCCCATAAGGCGGGGGGGGTGGGGCAGGAGGGGTATGGCCCCCCATACAGATAGCGGACGCCCCATAGTGAGTAATGGTCCCTATTGTGGTTTTTTTTACTATAATTTCAGATATTATTATTCATGAATGGGGCGGGGCTTGAAAGCAAAATAACAAGATCTCAGCAACCATGGAAACAATTTTCGGTCAAACTGATTTAGGCAGAGTGGCAGAGTCCAACTGCAACATTGTATTGCATGTTTCCTATTAATATCCAGAATCGGAAGGAGCGTGGACTAAAAAGCGTTTCACTGAAGATAACCTAAACACAGTAGGCCGATATGAGCGTTGAATATGAATATTTCTCCCATACCTGGGTGATAGATGCTCCACAGTGAGTAGCTTGATCCCTATATTGTTTTATGGCGTTAGGTCTAATTCAGAAGGAAAATCACGCCACAATTCACTAACTCAACATGCGTAAGTGGTCCGAATTCCGTCGAAATATTCGCTGCCATCCGTAACCAATGTATTGTAACCCCCCCCCCCCCCCAAAAAAAAACATTTTCACTGTCAGTCAGTGGATATAATACAACATTGCAAATCAAATGTGTCCAGAGGCCCCTGAATTGCATTTATTTGCCAATAGGGTGAGGCCTATAATGATGGAGCACTTTCCTCGGGTCCCAACCCTCTACCAAGCTGAATCTCATTTGTATCTCATGCAATTCATGAGGAGCGTACTACATCGCCCCGCGCCATCATTTCCGCCATTCCCGTCACCTGGAGCACATGACATGTCCACACAGTAGCCTGCAGCAGGCACCCACAACGATGAGCGACAAGGCAGTAGTCACAAGGAACCCAGTTTCTAGCCACGCAGCTGGCGCCCTCACCCCCTCCAAAAACATAGCAGGAGTGGGAAACTCAATTGAGCCAAAAAAACAACCTCGGTTTCATCTGCTCAATATTGTGACCGCAAGGAGGGCATCAATCCGGGGGAGGGGACGTGTCCCCCACATTTTGGGATGCTCCTATTGATTTTAATTTTCAAACAGTTAATTCTTCTGGAGGCGAGGTTCGTCCCCCTCAACTTTGAGCGTGCCCCCCCCCCTCACTTTAAGATGGATTGACGCACTGTGCCGTCAGGGCAAAATATCCAGTGACCTCGTGACCATATGCAAATCTAATGCGTCTACTAATCTCGGGCCCGAACCGAACAAAGGCATGTCCCATGACACCCGTTAAAGAGACGGAGTTCTTGGTGAGTAGTCCATGGCGCTTAAGCCCAATTGGTTAGCCTTTCGACTAAGTGCCCACTTCAGTCCATACAGGCGTTGAAAAAGTGTTGGAGCTACTGTACATCCCCCATTATATGCACCGAGACAGAACGAGGGGAAAAATCAGAGGACACAGCTAATCATCGCCCTCAGTGTAAGCAGTAGCCGCTGTGAAAAGATCAGGCACTGTTGCAAAAGTGGTTCTCCACCGACTCAAAACAGAGACACGTACTGGGCACATATTAGGTATGTCACTTCTTTCACCTTTGGTTGGTATATTAGGGATTACTGATGTTATGTGCCGGCATTGCGATTTATTGTGGGCGGAACTCAAAAGCAAATTCTTCAAACAACATTTCCCAACAACAACCATGGTTCAATTTTCGTCCCCCCCCCGGTGAAGTCATGGTCTGGCATTGACCAAATTTAGTTGTCAGTGCTCATAAAAACCGAAACCTAGAGGACTGAACAGAGTAGTACCGTTCCTTACCGTTCTAGATTGCTGTAAAACTTTTCAATTTCAACAAACACGAGCCCCATCGTTGCTGGTAGCTATATTTTGTGTTGAGCTGAGAATCACGGACCATTCAAGCCATTTTGACCACTACTAAAAGGACCCTTGATCAATGGAAGAACCAAAGGAGGTTTTACCGGGAATCTTGCATGTGGTATGGCCCATCATTTATTCTTGCACCGTGCACACACAGAACGTGTCTCTTTACTGACTTTTCTCAGTTGGTGGACGGATCAGATCGTGTAGGCAGAGGCTCTTTTTCATCTTTAGCTATTTCAATATGAGAGCGCCCTCTAATCATTCTGTACTCCATTTCATGACTTTTATACAATGGCAGGGCGCCATCTATCAGCAAGGTGGAATTCGATAGTCCAAACAGCCTTCGGGTAGTGGAGGGAAAAATTTGGTGGGCACGAGATAGACAGCGTAGTATAGACCGGTAGTGCCTTATGGGCCGGGCTGGTAAAGGACAATCCTGAATTGGGGCCATCGCCAGCAGTAATGTCTTGAATTTCATGGAAATTGGGTTTATCCTCGCAGTTCCCAGCTAGTTTCGCACTACTTATTTTCTAAAGTGGATTGCAGCCTGGACGAAGGGGGGGGGGGGGCGAGTAACTTAGGGTCGGGTCAACAAATTAGAAAGGGGGGGGGAGAAGTTTACACAATTCCAACCGGATAGAAAAAAAATCGACCAAGTGTATTAGTCCCGGAAAGGACTAAAGGGGTGAAATAGGGACGGGATTGGGAGGGGACATGATGTATGCAGCGGTGTTGTAGTAGGATATCAGGGAGGTATAGATCGCACGACGCATGGTAAAATATTTGGAGCTAGTAAATATCATAATTGGGGGTACCATCAGTTGACAATCTAGCAGGCCTACATGCGAAAATCAGTATGACTCTAGAACACGGGAAGCATTTATCCGTGTGTGCTCTACGAAGGGCCTTGTTATTGTCTATTCAGACTTATCAGCTATATAGGGAAGAATTAGCCGACCAAACCCATTTTCTTACAAATCAGTAAATTACCATCTTTCACAAACATTTATATGTAACTTTTGTAAATAGTTGTGAATCAAAGAGTATTTTATAGTTCGCCTGTGAAGCTGGGACGAAGCCAATCATCTAGTGCTCTTTGGGGACACAGAATCGAAGATCGATGCCGTTTCTCCGAAACTCCATTTCAACTGCTTCCAAACATATAGGGTAATGGGCTTTGGGCCGCAAAAATAAAATCGACAGAATGGATGTTTTAATGCACACGTTTCGTCGGGGTTGCGGTGAGTGTTCAGAATACGTTATCATGGGCGTCCGTCAACAGGTGGGGGACAGGGGAAAAAATGTGGGGGTCTTTCGAAAGTGGGGGGGATTATCATATCGTTTGCCCCCCCCCATTTTTACGGACAGTAATAAAAATTAATAGGCACACCCGATTCGTGTCACTCTAAACTGATTAATATTTGTCTAACCAAAACAAAAGCCAAGAGACGAAGAGTTCGAAGGATTAACCATGTTTAATACCAAGTCCCGGCGAAGTTTAAATCGAATAGCCCAAAAGTGATAAATTTTCGAGTGTTTCGCGCGCATGGGCGTTTTTCTTACAGGCACTTGTAAATATGCGATGTGATGCATCGAAGCATTTAAGTTCTCTGAATAATTTCGGGGAAGACACCACACCCCCCCCATTATTATCGATGGTAAACTGGGTGAACGAGTTGGTAGTTAGAAGTACTGGGTACCCATATCGACAAGTGAATTCAGTTTGATGCCAAACCAACGGCATGAAGGGTAAAGCCTTTCAACGACTGTATTTCATTCGTAAACTTAAGCAGTGTAGAGTGGATACTACAATATTGAAACTATTCTATCAGGATCATTAAAGCATCCTCACTTTTGTATGGTCTGTTTTTGGGAGTTAGTAGGCCTATGCCGAAGAAACATAGAGTAGATCTAGAACGAATTTCGTAGATCTGCGGAACCCTGCATCGGCCTGATCTTCCAACCATTGACTCTATCTATGAGGGAAGTTTGCTAAAGAGGGTAAATGCAATAACGTGTGATGTCACCCATCCCTTTTCTACCCTCACAACCCTTACAACAGATCGGGCATTATAATGCCGAGTTCCAACACAAAAACAAGCCGTTTTCCGCAAATCATTTCTTCTGGAAAGCTCTCCACTTGTTTAATTCCCACGCTACTCGTTGATTTTATGTTTTCTGTTCGTTCCAGACTTGTTCGCATCCTATATCTGTATATTTGTATATTGTCTATATGTCTGGACGGTCGGCAGAAAACCATTTTCTGTTTTTTTTTTTCTTTACAAATGGACAATAGTTACCAACTATCTATCTATCTATCTATCTATCTATCTATCTATCTATCATCTATCTATCTATCTATCTATCTATCGATCATCTATCTATCTATCTTATTTTTTCTGAGATGATAAAATCGGTGCGATAATTCGTGGAACTTGGGGAAGGAAAAAGGAAAAAGTGAAAAATGCCTGAATTTTCCTGCGACTCTCTTAAAAATTGCCCGGCCAAACATGCAACAAAACTTGCGCGCTTAGCGCTCGCTTGGTAGTTTCCGAAGACTGACTTTGTCCAAATTTTGGGCCTAATTTGTGTCTGCTCCCAAATTGGAATGTCCCGCGTTCGCCTTGGCTTTTCCCTTCGATCCCCCCGGGCCGTTCAGTATACCCTGGGATCCACCAAGAAAGCCAGAGTAGAAAAGGTAAGAGACACATACCGTGCGCGATATTCGGTAAATCATCTTAGTATGCACAAGGACACCTTTTCGTCTGTCCTTTTATCAAATCAACACTGTTGATGGGTGCTTTGACCGGGCAAGTGCCGTTTCCTGCGATCTGGAAGGGTATGACAATACTGGAATTTTTCCGGTGGTGCGCTCTGCTTGAGTTAATTTGCATCGATGTGTCCCCCCCCCCCCCCCCCCACACTTTTCCAAACGGACGACGCCCCTGACGTTATCCCAATTGGGTATTTTCTATTCGTTTCCCTCGAGACTCAAATCGAGACGAACTCAACTGTTTTGCTGTAATGTACCGTTCGCAAATGTAGCGATGTTTACTGTTTTGAGAACACTTGTGGTCATTATGAGCACTTTTCGTTGCTTTAGGCCAAAGGATTCATGTAACTTGCCAACTCCACTCGCAGGGCATTTTTTAGAGTGTACGGCTGAGTAGTAATTTGTACACTCCTTCATCCGTACCCTCTAAAAAAATGCTGCGAAAGTTTTGCAAGTTACCTTGGTCCTTCGCCTAATATTAAATATCAGTTTTGATATAAGTGGATTTCTGATTGCACTGCTTCAAATTGCTTTTCCTAGAGTAATTTATTTGAATTACAGAAAAATTAGCTAACAACTGGTCATTTTGCATTTAATTTATTCACCACCATCCTTTATCATACAAGACATGCCATTTTTTTTCTAAAAAAGTAAGCCTGCCTACTGTTCAGAACGAGGTACAGGTTTCATCGGGTATTATTTTTGTCATTGTTCGAATGAAATATGAACCGGCCTGGAAAAATTGTCCATGTCATTTACTGTTTTCTCAGAATTTAATGGATTTTTGTCAAACTCCTTGCCGTAACACCTTACAAGTGTCACTCAAATGTGGAACCTTTTGGCACTAGCATATTATTAGCTCAAAAATCTCAAGGGGGACACCCCTCCCCTTAGATCTTCCTCGAGTCCTCTCCCCATGTCAGCCCCCCATGCCAATCTCCCCCCCCCCTAGCGAAAACCCTGGCGGGCGCCGCCCCTGCATAGTATCCATATCTTCTCAATAGGTGACTTAGGAAGTTCAGTGTGCTTTCGAAAAGAAAATCGCCTATAGAACATTACGCCGGGTGTAGCGAGACCCAAGCTTGATGTAGTATGTTCCGTATGTCTAGCGGGGTGAGATCGCAGATTCGCATCATAAGAGCCACAGTGCACCCTAGGACAGTTTATTTCTACTGCTTCGAGGATTCCAAATCATGGGTGGCAGCCAGCACCCGTGAGGAGGGGGGGGGGGGGGGTGGGAGCAGGGGGCTCGCCTTTTCCCGTCCCCGTCGGGTGACCCTATCCCGATATCCCCATTGAGTAGCTACGTGAAAAATGTCTCTCCTGAACTCCTATTGCTGTTTGCGATGCGGTCACCCCTGTACCGAGATTTGTCTTTGAGGGTGGGGGGGGTGGAGAAAAGGGAAGGTACGCCCATTTCCCGTCCGTCGTGTGAGCCTATCGCCGGTAATCCCCCCATTGGTAGCGGCTTTACGTTGAAATGTGCTCAACCTGACTGAAGCCTATTGCTTGTTCTGAGTATGGCTGTCGTCGTCGCCTCTGTACCGAGAGATTTTGTCTTTGGGGGGGGGGATTGAGTTCGGGTCCCAATCGATGTGCGCCCTCATTAAGAGCCTCATTCTCCCTATTGGCAAACAAGTTCAATTCATGGCCCTGGTACCCATGTCTGGCTACCAAATATTTGCTAATAGGCCTATCGCTGCAAAACTTCTACTGCAACTGCCAAGAAAAATCCGTATTTGTGTTAAGAATGTATGATCACTTTAGGTCACGTGTGGTTGCGTGACTGGAGGGGATGACCCCCCACCCCTCCCCCGTGGGGCACCCACTGCCGCCTCGGAAATTTGTTTGGACATCACGCCCGGGTTCTAAATGTGGGCTACTTATATTTAGAAGCTTCTTTTTTCTGAGAGAATAGTGATGGTCTCTGGTATCTCAGGAAATTAACGACATTTGAACAAATCGCGGAGACCTCCGATTCCTTGTCTATTATATTCAGAGGTATCGGATAGCCGGGTCACGTGAGTGTTTTTGGATTCATTTTGAGTTATTTTATCTCACTTCCTGGTAGCTGCCACTGACTGAGTTGGCTGTTTTCCCATGGTTAGAGCAACATTTGTGAACTTTGTTTGTGGATCACCTCTGTTGCAGGTACGTGTACGAGAAGTGCCGCATTGAACGACTGGGAGTTACACCATCAAGCAGGCCACCCATACTTTCTTTCTTGTATTATGTGTATCTGGATTTGGAAAAGTTGCGCCAAATCAGGTTTGAATAATTATTTGGAACATATGATTATATGACCTAGATCGATCTTTATAAAACCATTATGGATTTCGCGTTCTGATAAAGGTTGCGTTCAATTCGGGTTCCAGAGATGTTCCTCAACAAAATAATATACTAGCTCATGGTATCATAGTGGAGAGAAAAAATACCAGATCCAGCCACGATCATCAGCGAGCTTGTCTTTTGTAGACGGCAGAATGCCACTTCGGAAAGTGTCCTGAACGGGAGCTCTGACTTAGTTTCTACTGCATCAATAAAGGAATCTATGTGGTTGATGTGTACAAGTCCTAAACTCCTTGTTACCTCGAAGATTTGGTGAAATTTTGGATACGGTATAGTCGAGATCGACTTGTGTCCAACTTCGTGTTCGATCGCTACGTGATACTTCCGGCACAGTCTGCTTACTGTGTGTAAGTCTCGTTAGTCTCAATCTGGTGACCTGAGTGACTCCACCGTGGAGTTCGAGCTTTGATTTTGAGTGTTTGCTTCACCGACCTGTGAGGATATTTACATATCATGCTAATGTTACTATTCATTGTCCTTGTAAGCGAGTGTTTATTTTTACTCTTCCTCCACATTTTGGCTGCTGCATACTTATAGTCCAAGATCTTGTCGTATGCCTAGTCAGAATCAGATTCAGATGCTAATTAGCAATTGGACAACGATCTTATCGAATATGATAGGGAAGTGAAATGGCTACGGACAATGCGAGGGGGCTCAAAGCAAAGTTTAAGATCTTCCGTGTTGGCGCAAGTGAGGCAACTCCTGGAAACATTGTGTGCGGATTGTCAAGAATGCATATGTCCCACAGTGCTCGATGAAGGTAAGGAATCATGTTAGGCCTAGGTAGGGCCTGAGCAAAGTTCAATCTAGTTGCCAACTCGCAAAACTGTCACCAATCTATTTCACTGCCTTCTTACCCTGATCGAACCCGCACCCACAATTATGTAGAATATTGAAACAAAAAACTTTTTTTGACGGTTCAGTCCAATGAATAAGCAGAATCGAAGGATTAGAAGCCAAAATGCTCACGAAGCAGACACTTTATCTCACAAGAATAGGAGATTTTTTTTTTTTTTTTGGGAACCAGACCAGTATGCTGTGAAATGGCCAGATGCTCAATATAGTGGGTGGGGGTCGTACGAGGTATAAAAAGTATTCGTTGTCACAGATTTCACAAAATCACTCAGTTTTGTGAACGGCATTGAACAGGACACTTTGTTACGAACACAAAGAAGTGGAGAGTACTATCCCAAATTTAATGTTCTAAAATTCCTGCTCAGAAGATAAATTATCCTTTTACAGAGTTAACAGGTTGTACAAAATAGTCAACTGTTCAAGGATCTCTCTTTTGGGAAACGAGTCATGTTCTTCGATTTTGAGAGAATCATCCGGCAGGTAGAACTCAAATATTTGACTAGATCAATATATGACTAGGATAGCTAAGTGGGTTCGAATTTTTTTTAAAAACAAATTGTTGGCACAGCCATGTTCCTTATCGATAACTTCTAACGGCATAATGCTACATTTTTATTCCTAGATGCGTTATTATGACTGTGGCCATGCTAGCATGCAACAGTCAGGATCTAAAAAAAAAAAACATTGTTCAGTTGCTATGTCGTGCCATCTAGACCTGGGAAGAGTCGTGAAGGTTCAACTACATGCCACAAAGTGATGCAGAGAATATGAAACAAAAAACCCTTTTTGTACGGTTTAGTGAAGTGACAGGTTCGCAGCCATTTTTTTCCGGAAGGCTGTTAAATTGATTGGGATTTGGGATTATTGGGGGGACGCTTCCCTTCGTGCCATGCGGAACTTGGGAGCAAGAATAAGTAGAGCAGGTTACTCAAGGGGTTGGGTCCTCTCACTTTGATAAATTTTTACGGTTTGAATATGAAAGGGTGCCAATGAATCTGGTGAGCCATTTGCAGTAAAAATTAGTGTCAGGAATATACATTTTATGGAGACATCCACATGTTTTCATACCCCCACATTTCATTTGAACAGAACCTGGAGGGGGAGGGGGCCAAACAAAATCTTTTTGTCTTAGGAAGGGGAAAATACGTTCACTGTATTTGTGGCATGCTGAAGAGGGTATGCAGATATTTTGCTATATATAGTATTTCATGGTGTTACTGTTGCAGCCCCAGTCACTAAAACCAGTGGCAAAAACCTCTATTCTAATATGTTGTGTGGTTAACATATAAAGCTGGGTGCAAAAGGGACCTAAGGACATGGCCCTGAGGCCTGAAAAAATACATGTACAAAACAAGTTTTCAGTTTTTAAGGCAAAGCTGTACTTCAGAACTTTGTTGTTGCAGAAACTTTGCTAGGAAACCCGGGCTAATAATAGCATGAGGAAGAGAAGAAATGTCAAACCACCAGCGAGTCCAGCCAATCCGAGTCCAAGGGGGGGACGAGTCACCAACATCCGAGTCCGAGTCAAGGACCGAGTCCTTTTGTCAGTCCCGAGTCGAGTCCGAGTCCCATCAAAACTTGGCCTTCAGCAAAGATAAAGTGGCCTAGTACTGGATCAACATGGCAAGTTATTAAAGTTAGATGCTGCATCCCAAAAACTGTAATGATATCATGCACAATCGGCCCATGCAGAATTCATATGAGCTCCACCTTCCCATTCAAGAGCGGGTGCTCATCAAGGAAGTTCATAGCAAAGGCTATTTAATCGCAATGTAATGATGCCGAAAATTACTCCCCCAAAAATAAATGACCTAAACAATCCTATATCCTAGTAGTGGACTATCCGCCTGTTAACCTACCATTTGGAGACCATAATCATTTTCCAGGCAGTAGTTATGGGCAGAGTATCCTTTCATTGCATTTCAAGAACAAACATTTCGGATTTCCCGTCCTTGAGGTGAATGCGGCATGCATGATGTTCTCCTGGTGTGGATGTGACACCTCGCTGCCGGCTGTTCCATATAGGACACACTGAGCTTTAGTTGATTACTAAGAATCAGTCCAAATTTGATAGGAGCGCATTTGGACAACAAAGACATCAAAGTAGTTCACCTGTTTGTGAAATCAAGGTTATTAATTTTGCATTATCTCTCAAAATAATTCGGTTTTGCCGAGGACTTTTTTGAGCGGTCTTGGACCTGGACTCGGACCGCAGTCCCTGAGTCCCGCAGCCGAGCCGAGGACCGAGTGAGTTATTGAATCCCGAGTCCGAGTCGAGACAGAGTCCTTCAAAATCAATCTCGAGACCGAGACCGGATCGAGTCCTACAACACTGCCCCAAACCACCGCCGGTATAAATATACTGTGCTTTGAGTATGTCAGGAAATATAATAAGGAGATCAGGCCAGTGGGGTGCCATCGTGCCATTCTTTCACTAAATTATTTGGGGAATTGGACGAGGCATAGGTGTTCAGGTAAGTATTCTCTTTTGTGAATTCAAACAACAGCTGGTTGTGGCGAATTTCATGTATGTTCAGTGGGACAATGAAGCAGATTTACTTGGGTGCCCTTTGTATTCAAGTGTATCCATGCAATTTCTGTTATCAGGTGGACCTCGACATCATTCCAATAGAAATCTCTAAACTGGCCTCATTGAATGGTACCATGGGCCTAATGTTCTACCACTTTGGTTTTTTGAAATTCACCTACAGTGTGAATAAATGTAGGTGGCATAATGCATACATTTATACAGTCAATACTCAATAACAATGTTAAAGTTACAACTTTGGGAGTGATGAGTCTTATACTTGCTATGTTTTGTTTTCTTTTTCCCCCATTAAATTAGTTTGTTGGAAAGGTGAGTGACTTTTGCTTTGAGCAAGTGGGAAGGCATCCTGATCTTTGTTTAATGATTCACCATCCCACCTGAACAATCAATTATATCATTATATTTGTAACATACAATTTTGCAACAAAGTGAAAAGAAACTATCAATATCATCTTCGTATGTTACAGTCAGAATGTTAAGATTTCCAAAAGAATTACACTTCTATTCCGTTTTCATCACTTAATGAGGTTACCTTCGGTTATTAAATTTGTTCCCTACATGCTGCCCATTGCTCCTGACAAGTGTATACATCTGTTTTGAGCATTTTTGTCTGTACTGAACCTGAGCCACTCAAGTCGCTGTATAAGGGCTCCGTCTCTCCCAGTTAATTTTGGGTTGATCTGATTTTCTTGCCAATGGTCTGTAGGAATGTCATGTCTGCCTGAGTCTGTATATCAACAATCGCTGATGGAGGAACCTCCCAAATATGCATTAATTACATTGCCCGCAGCTATTGACTCAATTGGCAACCATATCAATTGAATATTTCATTGTCACACAAGGCCACCATGTTAATGAGGACATGCGAGAAATGCCTACATGCAAAGCATAAAGCCCACAGCGGGAGGCAATGTGGATAAGTTTGATATGGATGTGCATTGGTGGGTCTCTTGGTGGCTTTTCTATTTTGGGGGGAGGGTTCAAAGTTAATCCCCAGTAGATTTTTGCTATTTTGTGAATGCAGAAAAATCTTTATGGTCAGGGAGTATCATATGTTAGTTGGTCTGTATGACATTAATACTACACTTGTACTCATATAAAATTAATTAGGCATAGGGCTGGGAGGGGGGTGCATAGTTTGCGCATCAGACAGTAACCAATTTGGGGCTAGGCTCAGGTATATACGGTTATGTGGTTTACTGTGACTACTTGTGGTCAGTCAAGTATCTATATAGTACTAGTATATATCACCAAGCAGTACCAGAGCACTTGACACTAAGATATTACTATTTACCAGTATTCACTTCAGGGACATGGTGGAGCCTAGCCTAGAGCACTCTGGAATTCTGTGCGGTAGCCCTGTAGGAGCACTATTATAGATCTATAGAGAACATATCACTGAGCACTGTGTTGTTGCCTCATTCCAGGGCCACAGGGGGCATCCCGAACCTGCATCCATTATACTCCCCTGCTGCACATTTACCCCTCCCCTCTGCACCTTGACCCCTCTCCTGCTGCACATTGACCGACCCCCCCCCCCCCCCCACCCCCCTCTGTAAGCCTCAACCCATTCCTATTTGAATGTTTATTTCTTCACATGTTTTTTAAGAATTATAGGCCCTAAGTATGCAGTTGCTCTCTCTACTAGACCTTCTTTTTTCCACCCCTGTTAGTACACGTATACACCATTGCATTTCTTTGCGGCAGCGTCCTAGTACAGGATTTCATCAATTCGTGTCTCCACGACACAAGATGTTGTCTGGGATGTTATAGATTTGGGAATGCAGTTGCCTACATTAGTGTCACCATACCCACCAAAAAATTCAGGCTTCTAGTCAACCAAGTGGTTTGTAGAATTGGTTAGAGCATCGGCCTTCCATCCGGGATATCAGGGTCTGAATTCCGTCAGATCATTCACCAAAGTCTTTGAAAACAGTATCTGTTGCCTTCTCGCTGGTTGCTCAGCATGATGGGGTGGAGGTCACTTGGAGAAGGGGTAAGAAAGGGGTAGAAAAGTTGCAATTTGCAGTCTGCGTATGATCATACCACCCGGGTTAAGGTACCGAATAAAAAGCATTGCCTTATTCCATGTACATGGTTGAAAGATTCCCAGCTGACAAAAAAGTGTAGCATCCAGGTTCGGTTCATGTGCTGGCAAGCAATATCATAAGAAAAAGTCTTCTACACAATATTTTATCGTTATGGCTTCTATTAATTTTATCCTGAGTGTTCGAGGAGGCGGGGATTTTGTGGTTTGGGGTCTGAAGCTGCCACTGCTGTCCTCTTCTCTCTAGCCTGCTGGTTCAGACGGATATGCAGAAGTCGATTTCTTGAAAATAGAGGGGGCTATTCCTCTCTGTTATACAGTACCTAGGTGGGGTCAACCGATTACTGGAACATACCGTCTGCAGGGGTTTGTTTGACGAATCCAAAAATTTGGGGATTTTCACTATAATTCTTGTGAAGTAGTTGACGATCACGAACAACGTATGGTTAATGAGAACAATAATATTGCCTATTTTGCTTAGGTTGCCAACTAATACTGCCTAATGTTACATTAGGCTGCACCCAAAAGCCCACCCCATAGTGTGTAGATTCAGAGAAGACAGCGAACAAATAACGAGGTGGAAAACACACCAAACGTCTGTTACAACAGGCTATCATCTCTTCCACTGCTGTATTGTCTGAATGGTCCGGAACTTTGAACGTATGCATCATGTATGCTCTTGGAAAATCTTGAAACTGTTCAGAATTTATTGGAAGTTGGCTGATTGTGGAACCAACATTTTGTCCGCATACTGAAGGGTGTGTATCATCCAAGGTGAATTATCTAAATTTCCATAGGATGTCAGATTTAAACAAGACTTTGTCGATTTTTGCTGTATTCAAAATACAAAATGGAGGTTACTATGAGATCAATTTTTCAGTCCATATGATATATCAGTGGATTACTCCGTGGATGTGGACTTTTCTATTGGGTCATATACATTCAAATCTTCCAGAGGTATATGTGTGGAAAAAAAAGAGGTCATTTTCAGAATTTTGGATTTTGTAACAATATGACATAGTTTTTGCAGTAATGCAGTTCTGGGGCAAGGAGGAAAGTCCCCTTCCTGTGTTGGGAGAATAAGTGAGCCCAATGTGGCGCTGGGGTATGGTGAGGGGGTACAAGGCAGCCCAGTTTTTCGATGCCCTAGAAGTTAGTGGCCACCTTCCTAACACCCTTCCCCCCGCCCATCGCTTTGCAGAGGGGAAACCCGAGAAGAAATATCCAAATCGGAAATCAATCATCTTGGAAAGGTTTTTTTTTTTTGGGGGGGGTGGGGGAGGAATGAATAACATTGTTTTCTCATCATAAGGCGTGAATTTGGGGTGGAAAAACAATTTATTTGGAAACTTTCAATTTCCATGTGAAAGTATGTGGAAATCATGTTAGCGTATGACAGCATTGGCCACAAATGAGTTGAAATCTGCTAGAATTCAAACCGGAATGTTGCCCACAAAGCGTCAAAGATACCACTCTGCTATTCTCCTGCCCATGGTGGGAAGGAGGGGGGGCTTCCTCACTTCAACTTACTACAACCATTACTGTAGAGAATACTATCTATGGTACAGGATTACTGATAAACGACACTCGGTCTGATTGTTGTACCAGATTGGATGCTAACTAGCCTAAATGGTTTTTTTTCAGACCCTCGGTGGCTCAGTGATGAACTTCAAGATTATCTGTGTTCAAGTGTAAGGCTTTATACAGGGTGGGTCACAGGACGTTACCTCAGGTCGGTTCAGACGACTGCAGATTGGTCAAGCAGCTATTAAGGTATGGGGAGGGGTGCTAGTAGGGTTGAAGAGGGGGTGATCGACGGAATAACATTCAAAATTCACTCCAACATGTACTGTTTTAGATGTTAGTGACTTAGTGTGAATGTATCTACAATTGATTATTCAACCAATCATTTGAGTAACTGGTCTTGAAATTTGTTTATTTCATTGCCCTAACCTTCTATTCGGTGGGCCTCAATGACCAGTCAGTGAGAGGAGCTCGTCTCGGTATTGCAGTTGAAAAAGATGTTCCATCAATTTTAATATTAATCTACTTTGCATGATCATACTACCTCAACTGGCAACCCTGCATCACCCCCCGATATTATGTCAAGACCTGGCATTTTCCAAATGCTTAGCCGGAAAAAATAGAAGGAGATCGAGTGGCAAACCGGACTTGTGTACAAAAAAAATTCACTTCATTTCATTATTTCATTATTTGATAGATCAAATATATATATACAAACTTACGAAAATACAAGACAAAGGATCAGGACATGCAAAAGGAAACCCAAATCTTAGACCCAAGGCCTGCTTGCCCGAAGCATGCTAGGTCTTGACATAATATTTGGGGGTGCATGGTGCAGGGTTGCTAATTAGGGTAAGTATTCACAGTTCACAACTTCACAGATTCACACCGTCCTGTTTTTGTTGAATATTTCACTCTATGCAACACACCGCCATATTTGAACACGAAACGGAAGGTTTGATAACGGAGTGTATACTGTATACCTCAAAATCAAACTTATATTGAACCTTGCACATCCTGCAGTCAATCAGAGTATGTATGACATCTGCCATTCACAGCATACAGTATAAAACTTCAAAATTATTTCCAATGAAATGAATGCCCAGGTGCGGAGAATAAGCAACAATGATTGGCATGTGAAGTGCCATGACCGACAATCCAATCGCAATCCCTTTTTGGAATCACTCACTCCCATTATTTCTCTTCAAGAAGATATTTGACTAATGATAATATTTTTTCTCTCTGAAATATTTTCACCAGCTGTCCTCCAGAAAGTTGTTGTTGCCCTCAAACAGGGTGTTTTACCCCACTTGTCTATGACAGGTTTGAAGAGTCAAATTTACCTGTGTACAATTTCTCGTCAGATGACTCTTGAAAATGTATATATAGATGGCTGACATTTAGCCAAAATACCATTATCCTGAAATTGATCATATTGCTGCTGAATTTTAGATGTCTATGTGCTATGATCAGCACTGTATTGGCATAATTATTCTTTTTATACACCTCTGGCACTTTTCCCATTGGAATCACTTGCACTTTAGTAATACACCTACACAATATTTGGTAGGCTACAGTTTCTCAGAAGCATGCACACAAGCATGATGTTACAGCTTGAAACCGAGAGGGGGAACACCCCTCGGCTCTCACCCCTATCCCCTTTCTAAATATTGTCAGAATTTTGCAGTTTTTTAGACCATTACCTGTAAATTCACTTTGCACGTTTTGGAGTAGTGACTATCCTGTCAATCACAGAGGGAAGGTTCTTCCACTATTACAGTCATTTTCAGGTGGTGTAGAGCCTTAGAAGACTGAATAGAATTTACCCGTAGATGTGTTACACTGTGGCTCTGGTATTGCAGATATGTTGATCTAGACGAGGGTTGTCCTACAGTCTACAGCCACGGGGGGAGGGGGTGGTTGAGGGGGGTTGTGTTGTGTTGTCCAGTGCGCCAGAGACATGATGCATGAAATTTTATTGAGCAGATTCATTGAAAAAACTCTAAGCCTCTAAGCCCTCTATACAATCAATCATTCAGACTGTTGGAACTTGAGGAACTGCAGACTGAATATGGGATGACACTATCCAATGTCGTACTCCCACCTGATGGGTTGAACTTCATACGTCTGTCTCATCAGAAAGAAAAAACAGATCAGTGCGCTTTGCAAACAGTGATTGCCTTTCACGAGCCAGGTGATAAGTATCCTCCCCGCCCTAATTTGAAAAGTAATGGTCAAATTGGCTGATGGATACCTAGGATTGCATATAAATGTAGTAAAGTGACATAGATGCAGTGATCATTATGATAATTGAATGTCCTCTGCAACTGGGAAAAGCCATAATCAAAGTTTCTGGAGTTTGGGAACAGTTGTTTGCCTCTATATTTTGGGGAGCCAAAAATAGACTTCTGATATGCCCGCGATGTTGTTAACCTTTGTAGTTATTTACTGATATTGCAAACCTTGATTATATCATGGGAGAAATTAGGGCACCTCGCCCCTGCATTCTGAACGGATAAGTTTCACTGTACCCTTTTCATGTTTTGTCCTGTCTGAATGGAGTTCCGGAAGACCTAGGAATGAGTTGTGTTGGGTACATACGAAGCTGTGCTGGGCACATATGGCAAATATTATGCCAGTGTGGTAGACATGTTCAAAGTTGTTCCAAGGTTATGACAGATGACAGTGAAGGTCCATGGAATGTGAACATACAATGAATGTGGAATGGTGAAGGTCAGAACAGCGCAGTTATTGCCAGCGTATCTCTGAGTTGAGAGTGGTCCTAACCAACTGAATACTGTACCTTAACATTGAACCACTGGTCATGAAACAGGCAAGAATAAAGGTTTGAGAACCCACGTTCCCACGATCTGTGCACGCAGATTATTTCCACTTCTGATTTAGGGCATACTACTTCTGATATGGGGTGGTCCTAACCAATTAAATACCTTAACATTGAACCACTGGTCATGAAACAGGCAAGAATAAAGGTTTGAGAACCCATGTCCCACGATCTCTGCCCACAAATTATTACCCACTTCTGATGTAGGGCATACTATGCAGTCTACTGTTTGTCGTTACTGCAGGGCCCGACTCAGCGGGCGTTTCTCTCTAGAAAGGATATGAGCAATGCATATCATGTATGGCACTGTGGTCATTGTATGTAACTGACCCATTCAGGATGTGAAGTCTGTCTGCAGGAAGCTTTGCCAACAGTAAATCATTGGGGGATTTAGTGCAGTGACAGTGAGTGCAATTTCGCCAAAATTTGCTCTGTGCAGGGTTTTCAGCGCTAGGGAGATGTTGACTGTGAAGGAGCCCAATGACTCTCAAGTGTGGCTGGCCCTAGTTCTTTGCCTTGCCCACCCCCTCCCCAGTCCCACCTCCATGCCCTAGTCCCATAATCCAAATTGGCTACCCCATCACACAGTAAAAATATGAGATACTTTAGGCCCTACTGCGTGTTTAACCGAAAATGTGTTCACCATTGTATTCCCCTGACAACCCTCATGTGGGCAAACACCTGGAATGTGCTGATTGATAATGATAAGTATATTGGCACTTGTATTGATTTTGCCTTGATTGCATTACCGTATGAGTGAGGGGTACTGTGTCTTGTGATGTCACCTTGGGAGGGGGAGGGGGTTGCTACTATCTAAAAAAAATTGTGTTTCCCCAAGGTGTCTCCTCAAATGTGAAATGTAAATATACTGGATTTGTCCATATTTTTTCAGGGGAATGTATATTTTTACTGCAAACTGTACTGTAGCTAATGTTTGCCACCAGAATTCTTCAGGGACCCTTCGTTATTAAAATATTCCTCAAAAGGGAGGGAGACACTTTCCGACTAGACCCCTCCTAGCGGGAAAGTCTGGTGAAGCTATACTGACTGTGACAGGAGAATTTTGGAACAAACAGTATTCAATGCTCCCATGGAGGAAATTAATAGGAAGCCACTGTGGTAGCCTGTTGATGAATAATGACCTGTTTGTGACACACCTCATTAGTGCCATGCCAGCCTAAGGCTATTAATTGTTTACACAGCCTTGGGCAATGCATACTAGGCCCTCGACCCCTAGCTCCCTGCAGAGAAATGTGCGCTTTTTCTTATCAAATATTGTTCTGGTGGAATGCCAAGCCTTGCTTCTTCTTTGAACAAGAATATATGAGAAGGGAGACTGGGGGGGGGTGGGGGTGAGAGATGGGGGTATGTGTGGACCGTTTCAGTCTGGCTCACTAGTATTTTTGAATTTTCCTGATGCACAAGATCTTGCTAGGCTGTCCCCTGCTTTCCCCTCCATTGGCTACACCACTTGAGGAGGAGAATATATAACTCTCTTCCCGGGCCCCTAACTATTTCCCAGCAAACATGTGGGCCTTTTGGTATCCAAAGTTTTCAACAAAATTATGGACTTTGCTCTCCGTGGTGCAAGATCTTCATAGATGTGATACAATGGTTACGGGAAGGGAGATGGGGTGTGTGGACTGTTTTATTCGCTTCACTGGAGGGCTGTTAGGGTTGGAAACTAATTCTTCCCAAAAGAGACGTACCCCAGGGTATTTCATGGGTGATTATAGATCATGCTCTTCACATTATTAATGGGCTCAAAGTAGCCAGGGCTACACAGTTAATATCCAATCATCCCCCCCCCCAAATTTTACCTAGCGCCACCCCCACGTAGCTGGCTGGGCATGGTTTGTCCTGCACTGTTACAGTAATTGGAGAGGAGTGGATATATTGAGCTAGTTCGGAGATAGCTCCTGCGCATGCGTCCTTGTCTTCTCTCACTGGCTTTCGGGACAATTTCCTTACTGCGAGGTTAGCTGGCCAAAGTAATTCAATGGAGTGGCAGTGATCTGTGAGAAACTTTGTATTGTTACTCCCTCGTTTGTCTACAAAGAATTCTCAAATTCAGCTTCACATGGCAAGAGCATGTTGTATATTAGATCCCTGTAATTATTATGTGCCAATTTAGTCGTAATTTCAAGAAAATCCCCATGCTTTTCACGCGGCCAGTGCACGGGGTGGTATGTCCTGACTTGTCCTGTCCAGTCCTGTCCTGGCTCCCCCGCAGTAACCCGCCCGTATATAATGGAATATGCCTCTGAATGTTAGTGCATAGGCTATACTCGACGCTGATTGGTCGCATGTCGGCAGTAGTGATTGGTCGGCTTTCGATCAGTCCTTTTGTAGGTATTTTGATAATTGCTGTTTATTTTGGGCGGGCCTGATATTCCTGGTCTATATAATCGGGTGCATGGTAATCAATAATTGGTTTTGTGATCATTTGTCTAATTCAGGCGGTTTAAACAGAGTCATGCAACTTTTTCAATGTTCAATTCAACCAAGAATGAGAGTTCCACAGTAAAGCCTATTGCGAAGTCTTCCGGTTGACAAAAGTTTTCATGGGGGATAAGTTGCGTAATGCTCGGTTCTTCTCCAAAAACTAGCTCATGTCCCACATCACCGATAGCATTATCATGCACCCATGACATTTGGATACATGTGTTAGGGCAGTTACACCATAGGCCTCAGGATGTCAGGAGCAAAACCTGGTAGGTACAAACCATTTCAGGTAGTCAACTTAACCCCATATTGGACCCTGCACCCCACCCCCATGGTAAATTTATCACCACAACATCACACAAGCTATGAAGTGTAGGTTCAGCTTTGAAGTTGTCTATGAAGTGCTTATGACTGCTGGGATCAGATATGTTCACCTTAACATTTCGGGCAGCCCTCTGCGTATAGCCCTTAGTGTTGATTCACTCTTCGCGCTCTACTTCCTGGAACGTGGAATTGTTTACTGTGTAAATGGTCCAACATGCTAGTTGACATCAGTGCATGAATGTGCCATCTGTTGCCACATACAGGAATACGTACCTTTCCTTGTAATGTCTCTGTGTATGGTTGTCCCCAATTGAGTATTTGGGAGTAGCTGAGGGGAGACAATACAATGCCCCTAGAATGCATATATTAGGAGATCGCAACTACCGCCTAGACTGTAGTGTCCCGGTTGCCTACTCGGGCCATACTCTAACATACACTGTTCTTTGCGGTCTTTTGGGTTTTCATAGTTGCAAAAGCTATGTGTAGTGCACGTTGAGGCAGAACGCAAGATACAGCACATGAAAAACGATACAAATCGTTTTGTCAGGTTTCCCTTGTTTCCCTCCATATTTTCGAATTGAGAGAACTGAAGTGGTTCCATCGTTATTTTCCTTTGCTCAGTGTCATTTCCAGTCATGTGTGCTACAGATACTGCTGCACTCTCTGATACACTATGAGTATGAACACAGCCTTTGAGCCCAAGCACCACCGGGACTGGCCTTGAAAAAGGTGGCTTTACCTTCAATGCATGGTTAAATATTAATTTAAATGGAGTCTCAACATGGCAAAATGCCTAAATTTTCAGACACCAGCTGAACTTACAAAAGACAAAAAAATGATTTGGGCACTGCAGGCAACAAAGCAGATCCTGGTTGGAGCTATAATCCTGTATGAGAGGGATATAATGTAATGATTACACAAGTCTATAACCATGTAACACGTCATGTAGGTGGACTCTTTCTGCACTGACGGATTCCTACAAGGACATTGAAGAGATTAACTTCCTGGAGTGGACTTCAATTTCCCTAGTATCAGGGATTGGCAAAATTGATCGCAACTTCAGGGATATTCATGTGGGAAATTCTTTTTTACCTCTGAATTCGGTGTCAATGTAAGGATACAGTTGCTTGTTGCCTATAGTAAACAGGAGGCTTGGAGGAGGAATCTTGTTTATAAAAAGTGGACACACAACAACTATTTAGCGGCATCGTATTCTGTGTGGCGTCCATCCGCCATTCAATGTACCTAATTTGCATATTAAAAACTTGTTGGGATTTCCATGAAACTGATGGGTATGGTCTACCACAGTCCCAATTTTAACATAGATTTGATGTAACTGGGGTCATCTAGTGTGTCTAACTTACATAATTCATGCAAACTTTCAAGTTCTTTTATTTCCATGTGACGTATTGAGGATGCGGATCACTGAGAGTAAGTTCGTAGGATTTTCATGAAACTTGGTGGGGATTGTACCTTTTTATCTCCAAAATATTGCCATAGTCGAGTCACTGGAAGTCATTTGCACGTTTCTAATCGCTCAATATTTGCAACTTTTTAAGTTTTTTGGTTCTTGAAAGGATGAGAATGGGTCACTGGAACTGAGTAAGGGGCTAATTGCATATTTAGGCTATGTCAGACACATTGACACAAAACTCAGTACTTCTTTAGTAGTCAATGCGAACAATCTGTCTAATGAACTTGTATTAGTCACGAGTGCCATTTATAGGTTGCACAATAGGGGCTTAGCAAACTATAGTGAAGTCGTGACCCCCATTGGCGTACTGTAGGACCCAATTTGTCATTGACAATTACAACCCTTATTTATTCCTTAAAACTTTGTATAAAACGGAAAATGTATGAGAAAATTATCTTTTTTTTTGATAGTGTTAGATTCTCCAGGATATAATAACATCTTCCAGTCGGTTGAAAAAAAGAAAAATTTGTGAAAATTCCGTCAGGCCCCATTGTTCAGTACAGAGAGCCTCACGCGAAACTTAACCCCTTTTTTTCCAACTGCGAATTAACCTTATTACACAGTCACACACACTGTGTAAAACACCCGTGGAAAGGCCAAGTCAATTGTCTTCCCAGTGATCAGTCATCCATATTTTCATCAGATCGTCCGGGCCAACCAGGCTTGGGGGTGAAAATAGGCTCATAACTATGCAAACACTCAAGAGTCCCCCCCGCTATACCAAAGTTAGGCTGGCCGCAACACAACAAAGGCCATGGGTCAAACATTTGAGTGGTGGTCAAGTTCTTTTGATGGACTATTGTAATTGTGGCGATACAATAAAAGTGACATCTATAATTAGTGTTAGGAGTGAAAAGAACATTCACCTATTCTCAAATATTTTATACATTCATGTTGTGAAAATAATTCTGTGATACGTTGGCAACCAGGTAACGAATTGCATCTATCACTGATTTTTCTCTTACCGATAACGAATTGATCAGTCTGTTTAACCCAATTAGTGGTGCACGCAGGTCTTACGTGTATCGCTTCTGACAATATTCAACTACTCACTACTCATCATACGAGGCAGTCAGACACCATTTTCAGTGCAAATAAGTACGAAATCAGGCATTTAACACACTTTCTTGTTAGGATTCTCTCCAAAATGGTGAGACCAATTTTCAATACTTTCGAAAAAAGTGAGACCAGTTCATGAAACCCCCCACATGTTTAATTTCATTGAAAGAAACTATGCATTCATGTCAGAGTTTCTGTTTTTATGTGTTATTTATGTGTGCCAAGCCTGGTTGTGATCACCATAACCCTACACCACCTGGATGGATTGTGGGTTCCCCTTGATTACTACCATGGGGCGTAACAGGGGGGGGCGTCAACAGGTGGGGGGGCGTCAACAGGTTGGGGGATATGGGGCATGTCCCCCCCACTTTGTTTTTTGTTTTTTGTGTTGACAATGCTCCCTTTGACTTTAATCATTTTCACACAGTAAAATGTGTGAAAATGTTACCATATCCCTTCCGCCCAATTTTGATAGGGGTGTGATTACTCTACATGAATCTGTTGTTTTTTGGGGTCCTATCGAAGTCATGCTGCCCAAGAATGGAAAATTTGTGCATCAATGATAAGTCAGAAAGCTTGATCCGATGAGGCTGAACTTTGGTATGCAGCTTTATCTATGGGATTGGGAGTACAACAAGATTAGTTTTTTTTCTCTGGTGTGGATTGTGGGGTCATGTCATGTAATATTAAATGCCGGGGACATTGTGAAAAAGCATACTTTGGCAAACTTCGTGGCCTGTGGAATCGCCATTACCACCCGGCCCCCTCCCTGGAGGATGAAGCCATACTTGGTATGTTGGGTTCTGCATGATAAGTACATGGGTCCTTTTGGGATCAGGAGGTCCAAAGGTCATTTGAGATCACATAGATCAAAGTCCAAAAAAATCAATTGAACGTGCTGAGTTCAGAATGCTTGGAACAATTAAGTTGGAATTTGGTATGCAGCTCTCTCATGGAGAGTACCCAGAACCCTATTGTTTCTCTTGTGTGTGGGATAGGGGGGTTGTTTTTTTTGGTGTTAAAAAGGGGTTTATTGTGAAAAATTATGAGTCTGGGTTTAATTTTGGCCGGTGAACTGTTGACCTGGCTTGTGGGTAACCCGTAATGAGTACTAGAAAACCAAACCCTGATGTAATCGGGTCCGCTCGAAGATCAGTGTCCAATCGGGAGGTCAAATTTTGTGTTAACCAATCCTAATAAGCTTGGTTGATCCAGTTGAAATTTACTGTGTAATCTTATATGGAGAACAAATCTCAATAACCTTTTCCAGTATTGGACCGAGTGGCCACTTTTCTGGTGAACATTGTACCTAATTTCTTCAGTCTCAGCCAATGTAGTGAGGAATATTACAATGCACTGTCATATTCTTGTATATTGAGTAATATTCAAGTTCTTGAACAATGTACGCATACCTCTGTTTGTGCATTATACACGAGTAGGCCTGCATTCCAGGTGTCCTATAGAAGCGAGTATCATACTTATGTCTGTATCTGATACGCCAGCTTGGAGTGTTTTTTGAATTGGTAACTGGCTGCCCATCATAAACTTGTGATTGTACTTGTCCTTGGGCTTCAGAAATGAACAGTTGTTAGCTCGATAGGTTTGTGTTATTCAGTCAGTGGTCAGTCCCACGGGATTGTTGGGGACTTTGTTAAAAGAGTATATTTGACTTGACCCGGTTTCCACATGCATGCACCCACTATTATGTGAGACAGACAATGGAGCAGCAATTTGCTCTTTTGGAGACAGTCTTCAGACCATATGCAACCCTGATTTGGGACCATACAAGACCGGCCAACAATCGGTTGAAGGTTTGGGAGGGGGGTTGTTTAGTTTGGGGTGGGGGGTTTTAGCCAGTTGGGGGTATCCAAAGTAGTGGTGAGCGCGATTTTCAATTCAGTCGATGTAATTTTGGTAAAATGTCCTCTTTTCCCCACTTGTGATCAACGACTTATGTGCCAGTGCATTATCATGGTAAACACAAGCAAAGAGCACACCTATGTGTCAAAAGAATCAGTTTCTGTAAAGATATGGGAGCAAACTCTAATCAGAATATGCTCGTGTGTCATTTCTACAGAGAGTGAAAAATTTTTCGAACGGGGAAGTACCGAATGAAAGTCTACGAGCTTGAACTGCCGCCGCTTTTTCCGAAACCTACCAGATGTTTTGACTGGTGGTATCATTAATTTGTATATAATTTGGTTTTTTTGACAAATTAAACACAACTTCAAAATCTAATGTTAATGTTCTTTGTTGATGCTGCCATTAAGGGCATCAGCAAGTGGCTGAAGGTTAGAGGGTTCATGGCAATTGTGTGGAAAATGTATAACGTATTCATTCTGATAGACGCGCACTGTGCGAAGGCATCTCGGAAACATGCGGTTTTATTGGGACGGTCATCTCGTGGAACTGGTACACATGTTAGTGCGCTGCATATACAGATACCACATAGTCATAGCTTGGACTGCTGAATTTACCTTTCAATCATTTGCAACCATTTGTAGCAAAATCAGTCAAGAAGTGATGAAATGTTGACAAATACTAACAACATTTCGTGAAGCGATTCTGAACTAAGCCTATAGATCGTTAATGATGAGTGCCGTTTTTCAGCATTTGCCCCCCCCCCCTTCTAAGGCCTTTTTACTCGTCAATCTTATGGTAGTGCTGGCCATTGTCAAGTTTGATGTGGGGAATAAGAAGTTTTAATGTGGGAAATACAGGGGACAACATGCAAGACCGACATGCTTGGCAGTTTTGAAAGAGGGCGTGTGGTAGGTCATATGCCGCGCAGTAATCGTAAAACGAGGCAATTTTTTTGTGAAGGTGGGGGGGGGGGCTGCATAAACGTTGTTGTAGTTGGAAAGTGAGAACAATGGCCACAATATACCAGCATTACTTAAACTGTCCGACCAGTTTTGAGAGATTGTGCCTTATCTATTAGGGATCAAAAGTTGTAAATCTTGCAAAATTCCATGTGTGCTTCTTTTAGGGCTGAGCTTCTATTAGCATGAAAACGTATATTAGGGCCACAATTGGGTCTGGATCACAACACTGACCCTCCTCCCACTGCTGATTATGTCCCCCACCCCCATGGTGACACCGCTTTATGTGCTGGATTGCTGCTCACCAGATCTCATAGTCACTATCAACGTCAAGAATCTGCCTATGACCCGGTTTTGCCCTTTCCATATTATCAAATGGCATACGCTGTACTGCCGAATGTACTTTGTATTAGGCAATTGTGTACCATACGAAAGACAGCTGCACATACACACTGTGTAACTTGTAAAAACATTCATCCATGTTTATTTTGTTTACAAAACATTTCGTTCTTCGCGTGTTTTGTCTGATTTGAGGTTCAGACTCAGACTTGCATGAAATGAGGGAAGGGTAAAATGAATTATTCATTGATAACATAGAGAGAAGTTTCAAGAATGTGAGATATTTTTAGAGCATACATTTTCTTTCTGTTGCCGCAGAGAGGGGCAGCACTAGGAATTGGACCAGAATCTCATACCCAGACATGTGAACCTCACACTTCAACAGTTGCAACAACATAATCTTTACTGTTTTAACTTGTACTATCATAACTAGTTGTATTAGTCTTAATATTTTAATTAAATTCTTAAACTCTTGAAGTATCCAATCTCCACCTTACTGTGGTTTTTAATTTATTCAAAGGCATTCATAAACACTCAATAACATGTTATGTTGATGTTCGTTAATAATTACTCAAGTCTACTAAGAGCCTCGTAGCATTAATCTGTGGATCCTCTGGCGCGAGGCAACTATACTTAATTAATGATTACTCTCGCTCTCAAATTTTCAGTGCGTGGTTTCAGGACATGTTGTCCATTCATTCATCTGGCTAATAGTTACAAAAAACAATTTGGCCATGATCATAGTCTTTCAAACTTTCTGCTGCCCTCACTAATTCTTGCTCGCAATTAGCTGAATTCTGAGTCTCAAATGTTTCTTCCCTGAAAAAGTCCAACAATTATAACACTTTATTACTTTAATACCAGCCTACTTACCTCTATTGGTGTGGTGTTTGAACTTTACCATGCTGGCATGGCATATCTTATTCAGTATCACCACCACCAGAAATAGTGGGTGAGAGTGTCAGAGTGTTTGGTTTTGGGTAAGGCGGGGGGGGGGGGCTTCAAACTTTTTCAAACTTCACTTCTCTCAATACAGGGTATGTGTGTGTTGTCGAGTTGACTATTTTCCCTACCAATCTGCAAGTTAGTATGCTTCAAAACCCACCCAATACGTTCTTTGCAAGATTCGACCTATTCCGAGTGAATAAAACGTGGTCAATTCAGCAACATGCTTGAATCCCGCCAGCAATTATTGCGCAAATGATACTTGCCTCTCACCCCTGATCTTGCCGTACACACCACCCCCCTACTAGCTGTGCCAGGATCTAGCATATTCCTGTAGCTGGGAGTGGCTTAAGGCGTCATTCCTTCATGCCAGCCTCCACTAAAATGTTGCAAAAGGGGCTCTAGAAAGCCTACATATATATTCTTGGCTTTTTGGCAAGCGGGGGGGGGGGGGTCACACACCCCCATAATTTTTGTGCTGTTGGCAAATTGTTGGTCTGTTGTCGGCAAAAAGGATAAGAGGAAGGAAAAGAAGAGGAAAAGAAAGGGGAAGAGAAAGGAAAAGGGAAGTAAGTTAGTGGAGGGGAAACGGAATGGAAGGGAAATAGAAAAAAAAACGGAAGCCAGACTTTATTATCGTCTATTAACGACTTTTGCGCTCTTAATCTAATTGACCGATTGCATTCAGCGTCGGCAGGAGAATGGCATGCTCGCAAACATAGATTTGTGATTGGCTCGTTCGCCGTCGATGTAATTGGATCGAGTGACTGAGTCTGTCGGCAATTTCGCAAAAGGGAAAAAGGCGTTAGCTTGAAATTTTATTTTTCATGAGTTTTGACAGTTCTTAACCTTTGTTCTGGTCCTATATTCCAGAGATCAAATAAAAAAAACTTCAAGCCATTTTGCTGAAACATTAAGAAAAAAAAGAATTTCCCAGCATTTACAATGAAACAGTCTGGTGGGGTTTTAGGCGGGGAATCTGCAAGGCTGCAATAGCTAGAGTAAAGGCGAGAGATAGAGAGCCCCCCCCCCTCCAGTTTTTTTGAGATTGAAATTCGGCAGTAATACTACCCAACTTTTTGGCACAGGATAAGTTAAAATCTGGTTATAGATATCCTAAATGCATAAGTGAAAAGAAGATATACTAAATGGCCAAAACTTTTATCAATTTGCACCATTGGAGTGTCAAATTTTTGCGCTCTTTGCGCGCAGTGGTAAATGATGGGTCTGCTTCCCACTCACACGATGCAGTAAAAATCGGCATTGTTTGGAATTTGGAAACAAAAATTTTGGCATTCCAAATTTGAGAGGTTCCCGCGTACGTGATGAGCGGGGTCGAGTAAATTCTGAACGCCCAAGTTTACTGAGAATTTGCACCAGATTGCCATCTGAGGACGTTTCATTCAATATTCCAAATTTTCCTCTTAGACCCCTCCCATATCAGTCAACATTCACAGATCGTCGGCACAACATAGACTTCTGCGTTTTCACATATGATTCGCAACTGCGTCATTAGTAACGCAGGTGGATCAACTCCGTCATCAAAAGTGCATGTGAACAGCTCGTCCATCACGATGTCCGCTTCTCCGTGATCTTGATCACGTGCCGTTCGTATCATCAAGATCCCCCTCGCGTTAAAAAAAAAAAACAAAAACATCATATCCCGTCATCAAAAAGGCATGTGAACGACAACGCGTGTATCACGATCACTTGTTGACACTGGCTAACGTGAACCTCGTTGGCGTTTTGTTTCGATATCAGAATGCAACGCATGGCGGTAGATTTCGCGGTACTAGTACACTAATTTGTGGTATTGCGTAACTGTAACATATGCGATGGGTTTGCTAGCTTCGAATGCCCGATATTTTCAGCAGTTTTCTTTTATGATTTACAGAATTTCAGTTACTTTCACATCCTATTCAATTTGCGACTAAATTCTCTGCCGTACTCGGTAACTTTTGTTCAATAGTTTCTACCCTCGTTAATATTTCGGGGCTTCATCAGTTGCACGCCAATTGTGGCGGTGTCTCTTTCTGCTACAACTTTGAGTGTTGTTTTGTAGTGTTTCTATAGTGCTGCGATCACTCATTAAGACGAGACTTTCTGTTCCTTCGTTCCTTCGTGTGTAGGCCCGCGTGGTAATCTGGAAGTTTACTAGTAAATCTCTGAGATTTTGTTCTCTTTTGTAGGCATTATGGGGCTTTTTTATGAAACAGTTGCGAGAGTTCTGGGTGACTGTTTATTATGTGCAAATGCTTAGTTGAGGTCTTTTCAGGTACCTGGCTTTAATATGGTGTGTGTATGTCAGTTTTGAGCACCAATGGTGGTTCTCTAACTTCGTTTCCGTTTGTGGCCGGCTTCGCATCTCGCAATCCTTAAACCTGATACCATTTGACACGGGGGGCGGGCACCACCTCTCCTTTCATGTAGTTACGGAGCAGAAGTTTTCTGTGAAAAATGTTTCTCGATGTAGTCTGCCCCATTGGTGCATAGGCGTGCATACCCTAGGACCTCCCCTTTGATAAAGCAATTGAAGGTGGCTTGGGGATGAGCGAGTTTCGATCTAAGCATTAGCATTTTTCCGTAGTCTTGGTGTATAGATTTTGTATCTTTAAGGCCATTATGACGGATATTGTCTCCCTTGAAATCGTTAGATCGAGGGATGTAACTTCAGTATCAGAAATTTCGGCCGTGAACTTGAGGCGTGGGTGTTATGCGTTGATACGTTCAACCATTGAGTTATTTCATCTTTAACTTACAAACTGTACACAGAGACTGTCAATCTCTGTACCTGACAACCATGCAGTCAAAACACATTAGAAGCAGCAGACAGGTACGCAATTTTTTATTAATACCCCTCCGATCCTTCCGATCCGCCTCGCCCTGCATGATGACGGGCGCGTCATCACGATCACACACTCGTAATCACATGTGAACAAAATCCGCCGTAACCACAGATGACCTCGTTAATTGCATTGTGGTTTGATGACGCGCGGTTATCATTGTGACGCGGGGTTTAATCTCTACACCAAAAAACACCCCCCATTATCAACCTTTGGCTACGCCCCTGCTTTTGGAGATCGTTTTGTTTAGGGACTTTCCCCTTTAGTAGTCGCTGTCTGACAGCAGCCGTATCGCCATCACCAGATCTGAGAGTTTTTGTTTTCGCTTTCACTTTCATGCCGTTGAAACTATGTGGCCCTTATCCAACTGTAAACTGAAAGAACTTGTTTCACCATAATGTTTATACAACATTTGGTTTCTATATGATCTGAATTGATTTTGGAAATTTCTCCTGAGGGTCCTTCTCTTGTGGGGTAAGTTAAGGCTTCAGGATAGCTCATGTTGTAATGGATGATATGGTTACCTAGCATATATTTGGGGGGGTGGTTGTGACTGGCTTGTGGCTGTCTTCTAACCTGGTTAATCTAGCTACCTCTACAGTTCTCAGATTGTTTCTGGGCAGAAGAAGGAGCACAACTGGCAATCACTCTCACTTTCAACTTCTCCAGTCCAATGCTGCCACTTCAATCACCCAAGAACTATTAGTTCAACGCTAATTCCTTTGATGGAAAATTCAACCTTCTCCCCCTTCGCTTCACAATATAGTTTTTGGCACCCTATGGTGGAATGTTGTGATTACCTCAAAATTAGATCTCATTTGATAGAGATTTCATTGGTCAATTTAATTAGTTCAAAAATAAAAGTCTCAATGAATACCTACTCAATTCTTCTTATGGTAAACTTTTCTAGCTAGACCATGGTTCTGATCATTTTTAAGGGGGATTCCCTCTGAGTTGCTCAGTCCAGCTCACGTGTTTGTATTGTGTTCAACAAAAGGTCGATGACTCTCCATAAATTGTCTCTCACCAGTCCGGTATTTTTATATTATTCAACGGTAGAATCCTAACATGGTTGACTCAGACTCGGGCATTGTGTGAAGAAAGGCCGAGAATTTGTCGACATGCACAAAGGCTCACCCTCACGTCAAAACGGGTAACACAGGCAGAGAAGGTGACCCCGGGATGCCTCACATTGTTTGTCACAATTTTTAGTCTCTTCCCAGACATCCTTTTCGGGTTCATTAGAACAGATACAGTGTGACAGATTCAGTGGGAGTTCCTACGCGGAAACATCCTGGATGACCTGTGCACATTAGTAAAACATATTCATGAATACTCTTGGACGTACATCTCAGTCTTGTGCTCTGCCATGTGTAATACGATGAGCATGTTCACGGTTGTGTGTGCCCTGATGCTCACCACTGTGTATAGACAAGATTCTCCCCTGACTCCCATCATTCGCCTGATTTTCCAACTTTAACAGCTGCAGGAAAATGGAACCAAATTCACTCCATGTTTTGATTATATTGTTGTGAATGAGTATCAAGTGGTATACCGTATACGATAAGCATGTTCAAGTGCCAGTGATGGCGGAAGCATACAATTTTTTTGGGGGAGGGACGAGTGAACCCCTGTCATGCACCATCTAAGCAGAGTACACCAAAGGTTGACGCGTGGTGGTGCCAAAAGTTTTAGCAAATTTGGTCTCCCAGATGGCAGAAAATTGCATTCCCCCATTTTAGGGAGCTGATGCAGTGGCATAGCCACAGTTTTTCGACATAAAAAATAGTGGGAATGTCAAAAAATTGAAATTGCCCCGATCTAAAAAAGTCTAAAAAGATGCCTGAGTAAATTTCCTTGCAGTTCATGAGACCTAGGTAACGACAACACCAAATAATATGTGCTCATAACGCATAAGTTTTGCCACATTTTGGGGCAATCAACAGAAAAAAATTGTGCACATCAGGAATCCTTTCACTTTTGCTTTATCCCTGCTCGATTTTATTATCTCATAGTATCTTGTGGAAATCTTTGCATTTCCAGACAGCCGTTGATGCAATTTGGTGCAATATAGCACACGTAAACACCCATCCCATTCCAAATATTGTGTTTCCAGAGAGGGAGGGGGCACACCTCATTTCCTGGTTGGGTCATATGCCAAAACAAGTGATATTGTGTATGCAGGGATGTGCCCAAGCCAGGCGGCACTCATGACAAATTAAGCCAATTCCACCCTGCACTATCGAGATCTTGTTTTTCTATTAAATTACATACAATGTTGTCGTTTTGAGTTCCCCACTGCCGTTTGTGAACAGGTTTCACCCGGTACTCGGAATTTTCTGCGCACATCCCTGTGTATAAGTACCTCTCCCATAGCCAACTGGGAGAGAGGCTTGGATGACAGCCAAGTGATGGGTACCAATTGAGGCAAGGAACCCTAAAATCCATAGCCCAATAGCAGCATGTATTGATGTGTTGTTGAAACCCAGGGGCATATTCAGAAATCTCAGTTAGGGGGGCATAAAGCAGGACTCATCGGGGTCTGCGGGTAGCGGGTGCACTCTTGCCCCTTGGAAAGTCGTTGCCTCTGCAGAAGGGCTGAGATGCAAAATAGTGCCATATGTGAATGATTTTCGAGCCTATTTTCGATTGAAATTTCCATGGTTATGGGCATCGATCATGAGATCTGATGTAGGTGGGTATGAATTACCTCTTAAGTCCCAGCATCTGATATATGACTGATTAAACTTCCGAATCACCACAGTAACTTTTTTGCCCCTCCCATGATTATTTTGATCGAATTTGGACGGTTGGTTCGAGCTGCCTGCAAAGACAACCCTTTGCAGATTCTGAAAGAAGGTGGAAGCAAAAATGTCTTATATGTTGATTGAAAATTTTTTCAGTAATTACCCATTTATACAGATGTCAAAATTGGTGCTCATTTGATGGAAATGTTGTGTGTTGTGGGCAACAGGGGCATGTTCTTTCCAAACAAGTTAACTGTGTCTTACATGAGGAACAAGAAAGAAAAAAATTGGGCACCAAGCCCATTGGGGTGGGGGTAGAGAATATGCAGGGTCAGTTCCTTGAATCAACAAAAAATGTCCACTTCATAGAAAATGTGTCATTTCGGACCCTTTGAGTGGAACATTAATGGGAATTAGGGATCCAAAAATGCTAAAAAGGTTTTGTATTAAGCTCCGAGATTCTTCTGAAATGCTTTTCCTGGAAACAGGTCCCCCATCCCCCTTAATCTCTGTTATTGGTGGACAACAGCTACTGAAATAGACCATTCCTTTGATTTTGCAGTATGCTGTGATCAGCACGAGGCAGTGCAGTTGGTACGGTAAAGGCAATGAACCAGCATCATTGAAAACCATCAGCCTGTATTTGAACACCACCGCATTGAAGTACAATGAGTCATTGTAACATAACTTCTGCTATTTTGTTGTCTTATATCGAGTAATTAGAAAACACAAACCTCAGAAAGAGTTCAGCCGATTCGAGTGTGAAAGGAGACATTCTGTATTGCCAACAAGTGTGCCCTGTGACATCATGAGAGTAACTGGGGACCCTGTGTAATACAAAGTCGATCCAAAACCTGGATTTTTTCCAACAGTGAAAAAGAACTAACAATGGGATCTGATTGAAAACTACAAATTTGTTCACAGGATGTGGAAGAATTAATTATCAATTTCATTTTGATTATCAACCTAATATTTTCCTGCATGTTGTGTTTTCACCGATTGTTCAGTCCCCCAAAATTAACCCTTGTGGGGGTATGTCCAGGAAAAAAACATCCTCTTTACATTTACCACCATTTGGATTTACCCAATAAAGATTTTTAGGACAACGCGGCCCACCAGTCCCTGGGCATTTGCGTTCAAAAACAATTAAGTGATCGTCCTGGAAGCTGGGTTTACCAATTATGAGGATGAGCTCCAGGACTAATCACCCAATGGGGCTTGACCATTGTGTATGGGTCTTCTCCAATGAACGTGAAGGGCTAGCAAAACCCCTAACGGAACATAAACACCATGGGCTATAATGGTGCAAAGTATCAGCATTACTGTGTAAAATCACGGGAAGAGCTTTGCATCGTTACTAGGGGGACATCATCATTTAAAGTGAATTCATTTTAGTTAAAAATAAATCATATCAACAAGGGGAAACAAGCCAGAATTGCCCAAATTTTGGTTATGGGGTTTTGAAAAGTCCTAGCTCTCTTCATCTGTGCCAGTTAAGATGAGCTGTTCATGATCATGGTACTTGCCAATTGCACCAGAATTCAACACCAAGATCTATCAGACGTTGTTACCACTTTTGTGATTTGTCATAGGGTGCCTATTGCCCTAACTGTAGTGTAGGGGGTCTTGTAAGGTTGTATTTTTCCTTAATTTTTGGTTTTTAAGAGAGGCTCTTAACGGTTTGTATTATGTTCCTTAAATGTTCCTTCATGAGTTCCTTGTCCCATAGAAAACATTCATTTGAGGCTGGTGCCAATGTTGTGACTGAAGGTTTATAATCTTCCTTTCTGTTAGGGAAGTTAGACTGGGAGAGCCACTGGGATAGTATGGAACAGTACTTGGATCGTTTTGATTTTTCATTGCCAAACATAACCGGAAACAAACCCCAGAAAACCCATTGCTCGAAACCATGCATTAGAGTTGGATGAACCATGAAGTGAAGACCAAACCTCGCCCATCGCAACTTCAAATACAGCCACCTCGGGAAAAATGTCTGGTGAGTGCTGGAATTCGAACCTGGAATTTTTGCTTGCAAAGCATCATTGATACCATGGCAGTTTCTTTTTTCCGCCCCCAAACTTACTACTTACATAACTGCATGGTGGAGGCATTCCCATGTCTTCTGGGGAAACATTATTGACCAACTACAGCTCTCAATGTGGATTGAGAATCCAGCACTGCAACAGCTTTAATAGCTCAGTAGATATTCATGTGCTGAGGTGTATGTAACACGATGGGAAACCTTACAGACGGGTAGGCAACTCTAATCAGTGCACTAGCTGCCATGTGTTTCACTCTGTTTCCGGCTATATTGGGTAACTCTTTACTGCTTGGCCGGTCGTGTGTTCGTCTACATCCCTCTCTCCCATCATGGCCAACTTGATCTCTAGACTTGCCACCCTAACTATTAAACATCCTCCATCTTATAAAGAGGCAATTGTTGTCACAAAATTTTATATTCACCGTGACGATGAGACTGTTTATTCACTGTCACCTTTAGTTCATAATTTTTTAATGTGAATGGTAACACAACATATAAGTTTCAGTTTAAACTGCAGCCAAACTGTACCTAGTGCAACATGTGATGTCACGCAAACAAAGGTGATGGCGATTGGGTGAGACGATGAACCACCTCTAAATATTAGAAGGTAATAATGTAGTAACCACTAATGTCAGCCATATGTATGGAAGTTGGGATTGTCAATTTGTGTAGTCTTCACTTTCAGGGTGTCAGATTGTTGTGGCATGGCAGTGGCACATGCAGGATCAGAACCCCCCCCCCCCGACCCTTGTGACTAAAAAAATTAAAGCACGAAAACCACTTTTCAATTGTTCAGTAGATGTTTTACAGCTATTGTTCAAAGTTCTGACAGCATGTATCCTGTGGCCCATAAATTGCATTTATTTGCCAGTAGGGAGGGTGAGGCTTTAAATGAGGGCGCACTTTCCTTGGGTCCCGACCTCAAAAACCCTCCCTTAGACAAATCTTCTCTCAGTATACCACCGTGACATGACGTCACTCTAGTTGTTGTCATTTTGCCTTCTGGTTCTCATTCCTGCTATTCCTGTGACCTCTCCTTCCTGCAGGAGGTTCCGGGAACACTGGATCAAGTCCAAGTATGTCAAGAAGTACTTCAAGGAGCGCGATAATGCCCCTCGGTACCTGTGGGGAGACAAGTCGGGGTACCTATGGAAGCGAGGGCGAGATGACACACTCTTCATGAGGAGGTGGTTCGTGCTCGACATACAGAACGAGCCCATTCTGAAGTACTATGCTGATGCCGATGTGAGTATCGGCTGGTTTTTAGGTTTCTTTTTAGGGGTAAATTTGTGGGCAATCATTTCATGTCTGATATGTCAAGCTAAGTGTATTAAAATCATCTAACTGGCTATGATTCACTTGGGACGTGGGGGAACAGTGACATCTATCTATCTGACATTTTGCTGACAGATATCCGAGTGTCTGGAATGCATTAGGGTTTGAGTGGGATCTGGCACTCTAAACAAGGAAAGACACTCTTAATATTGCATTGAAGGGGGGGGGGACATATATTAGAGAGGAATAATTCCCCATCGCAAGACATTAAAATTTCCTGTTTTTGGGAAACCTTGTTATTTTTGTGGCATACCCTCAGTTGGTACAACTCCCCAATGGATACTGAAAAGCACTAAAATTCTGAAATAGCAACTGAAACAAGAATAGGATAAGAAAAAAATAAAAAGACTGAAAACATAGGCAATTAAGGCTGACAGCATTATATATGATGAACAATGAACAAGGAAGCTTCTAGAAATTCCCTTGTAAGATATTTTTACCCTGGGAAATTGGTTAGTCATTATTGTCATTGACCAATAGTACATATGGGTGCTACTGAATTTGAGGTCAAAGGTCATGTAGGGGTCAGTTTTGCCCATTTGAAGCAGTTCAATTCCTACAAAAAATTGAATGATAATGAAATGCAGTCAGTATTATCATCAGATGATACATATGGGTTGTTCATTGAATTGTGGTCAGAGGTCATCTTAGGGGTCAAATTCAGCCATTGTGTTTGAATGGTCAAGCGACCTCATCTCCCACAAAGTAGATGGAATGATATGAAGTTGTAGTTTTTGGTCATCGGTGAATATGTGTATTAAAAAATTGAGATCATAGTTATCCATGGTTCAATTTCGTTAGTCAACTGATCATGCCTAAACAATACATTGCTGTATTTGGAAAGTTGCTCAGATGTTCAAGAAACCTGATGGATGTCATTTAGATGAATCAAAATGTTCACAACACATTTGACTACTAGGAATTACTAGGTCTGGAGGCTGTTCCACTCCCCGTAGAACTGCACATGAGATGAACCCTTTATCAATTACCTAGTTCAAATGATTGAACATGTCCCATTTCCAGGAACTATTTAGGCATAGGGTAAAAGAAGGAGACATATCCCCTTATCCCCCTCTATAATATCACCACTCTGTTATCTCGTGGATGTGGAATGGAACAATGGATGTGGGATAGAACAATTTGATGCAGTCGTCATTACCTGTACACCATATGTCATAGCTTCTAATCTGGCGGGAAACAAAAGATGCCACTGGCAACCCCACTTGACCAACCCTTCAGTTATATTTCCGCCACCGAGACGTTAGCTCTGCTCCAAGTTCTGGCGTTGGGATTCGCCTTCAGAATCCTCCCTTCTCATTCTTGTCCCCTAAAGTTTGAGAGATTTTGAGTGCACTTGTCAGTTAACCTACGATGGTTTGGCTTCCCTCGAAGAAGACGTTTTGCGTAACTTTTCTTCTCAGGGAGGGCCCCGTAGGCCGTTGTTCGGTTGTTCTCATGGGCTAGGTGCTAGTCTCGTTTATTCATGCGCTATGGAATCTACACTTCAACCTGGTGGTAGCTTGATAGTAACTACAGAAGGTAACCTTGGTAAAGGGCTCTTTAAAAACTTCATTCATAAGGTTAAAACAAATGAGGTCACCACTGAATATCTGACACACTTCAAACCCTTTGGAACATAGTTAAGTTACTTCTATTGATGGCCAATTGTTTCCTGTGTTCCTTCAGGAGATGAATTTGAAGGGGGAGATCCCCTTAATGGGCCTGGATTGTGTCCGACGACGGAGGAGAAGATTGGCCACCCGAACGCGATGCAGATATTCTGCAAAGAGGGGAGAGCCATGGACACGAGAGTGATCTACCTCTACTCTGAAACTGCCAAGGTAGGAATACCAATGCTTGAGTACATCATCTAGTGCAGTGGTTCCCTAACTTTCCAAGGCGGGGACCCCATTTCATGTAGCGCCATCCAAAGTTTGTGTTCACGGAAGAATGAAGTTGTGCAGGCTTTCACTCACCTGTAGTAAAGTACTGTAGTTGTATGTGAAAACAATATAGTGAATATACCGAAGCAGGGTGCGGTGGTCAAGCGGACAAGTGATGCAAAAAAGGCAAGATTCACTCAAGACAAAAATGCTAGATACGCGCCGCTATGAAGCACTAATATGCGTTTACAGGTGAATGAATTTTGTAGGATCTGGAAATGAATGAATTCAGGAGGAGACTTAGTGGTCACTATGGCGTGTGTTTTGTGTGTGTGTGTGTGTGTGTGTGCGTGCGTGCATGTGTGTGAGTGGCACACTTCCTCGTTAGCAGGATATCTATCGAACGGTAAGTGCAATTGTGACAAATTTCCAGGGTAGCATCGGGGTTGGGTGAACACGATCTGATCAGATTTTGGGCACAAAATCACTAATTAAGTAAGGTAATTAGCCTATTTATGTAATTATTGTTTAGGCTCTTAGCAAGATTACGGATGAACTCTAGGTGCTATGGTGACTTGGTTTGTCAACATAGTGGGGAATAAGTAGATGAATGATCAGTTTTCCGCATAAATTATGTAAATAGTCAGTCTAATTGATAATTGATGCAAATTCAAAAGTCTGTCGGATTTTCACGAAACTTGGTGAATATGGTCTACCTTCAGTCCCAAACTTTTTGACAAAGAATTGGTGTCATGGAGGTAATTCAACATACCTAATTTGCATAATTTATGCCAATCTTTGAGTTGCTTTGATTTTCATGAAACCTGGTGGGTTTATGGTTGAGTTCCAATTTTTTTATCATGGATTCAGGGTCACTGGAGGTCATTCAACGTGTTTAATTTGCATAATTTATGCATGATTTTAACGTTTTCGAATTTCGTGAGAAACCTTGGTAAATTGCTAAATTTGCATAATTTAGGAAATTTCAGTCACATTCCCACCAAACTTTTACTCCTTTAGTAGCATTGTCATAATCATTCCTTTACTTTCGAATTTGAAATTAATCACTAATTGTAGGGGGGGGGGGTCTGTTTCCTGTTAATGCTAATACCGAAATCTTTGGCACCACATGGAATGCCTTGTAATTGTTTGCATGGTGACTTTACAGAAGTAAACTGGTCACTCGCCCAGGCGCGACACTGGGGTCGATCACCTTGTTGATGTAGACAATCAATGAACCTGCTTTTATGAGTTCCAAAAAACATGTGATTCGTGGATTCTATGCACATCAATTTCCTAGTGTGATTACCTCACACATCTTGTTGGCCTAAACTCATTGTAGCAAAGTGGACTGGGATTGAATTGAATCAAAACAAAAAAAATTCACATCATGGTTCTGAATAGCTGAAAAAAAAAAAAAAAAATCAATCAATTTATTCTAAATGAATCATGATTTAAATGATTAGTTAAAAAACCCAATCACCACCATCACCACCATCATCACCATGACTGTTTGGTGGGAAACACCAAGATTTCACGTTCAGGTTTTTCGTCGCGACGTCATGCACACATTGCCCTCGCTTGTGATACCTCACACATCGTTGTTGGCCTAAACTCATTGTAGCAAAGTGGACTGGGATTGAATTGAATCAAAACAAAAAATTCACATCATGGTTCTGATAGCTGAAAAAAAAAAAAAAAAATCAATCAATTTATTCTAAATGAATCATGATTTAAATGATTAGTTAAAAAACCCAATCACCACCATCACCACCATCATCACCATGACTGTTTGGTGGGAAACACCAAGATTTCACGTTCAGGTTTTCGTCGCGACGTCATGCACACATTGCCCTCGCTTCTCGTGAGTTGCTACCAGATGATGATGTCGCTGAATTTGACATGACTGATATAGCAATATTTGTCAGAAAGGAGAAATTATCAACATATCAAATCAACATTATTACATCTCTGCAACACAAGTGTCTGGGGTTTTAGCTGCCCCCATCTTCGTTGCCGCGGTTGGAAACTCCAGGCATCAGTGCAACAACCCTCCAAAGCCTATCCAAAACACACACATATGCTAGAAGAAATCTTAGATCGGCTAAAAACTGGGTGTTGCCACATGGTCAAGGTCAGTTCATTTGCATATTTCACACACTTTTCACAATTTACGGATTTTACCAGAACCCGGTGGATGCATGTAGATAGCATGCAGATCCATAATTATGCAATTTCCCAGGCTCTCCGTCAGGAACATTGTTCCTGAAAGAAGTGGAGGTCAGTTGGAGGTCATCTGAGCTCAAATTTGCATTATTTGTATTATTCTGGCAAGGTTCCGAAGTTTGTCAGAGTTCAGCGAAACTTAGTGGATGTGGACTACATGCAGTCCTGACAAAGGACTATAAGGGCAATTTCAAGGCCACTGGAGGTCCTCCAATCATGAGGAATTAGTGTGTTTGTGCATGTCAAACTGCTGGGGACAAGGGGGGGGGAGAGAAATTAAAGGTTTGAATTTGGGAGTACAATAAGCAATAGAGGTGAATCATTTCCAGGGTAGTTATTAAAAGGAAAGCCTGAACTATAGACTTGTTTTACTATGTCATGCAATAATGGTAATATGTCTTTGCCAAAACTACTATTGTGAATATTGCGTATGATTAGTCTAATAAAAGTATCCTGTCCTTCATGTGTAATTCTTTCACTTTCCCTATCTATGAGCAGCAAATTGAGTGTTTTCCATCGAAACGTACTATGTTTGATTCCGATCTGACAGTTGTTGAACCGAAATATTATTTTAAACAGGCCCTTGTTTGTTATATTCCCACTTCAGAGTTGTTATGGTTTCATCATCCCCATTGCCTGGGCCGCCACGTCTGCCGGAAGATTTTTCCATAGCTCGATAACGCTCCAATACTTTGTGCAATTGATCTGAAACCTCAGATAATTTGTGGGCATCACCACACGACAAGAGCTTGCCAATTTGCATAATTTCATGATTTTTCAAAGTTTGCCATATTTCGAAGAAACCTGATAGATGTTGACTTAGTCTGATCCCAACAAGATTGGAAAGTAAATAACTCTCCAAACAATTTGTGCAATTGATCTGAAACTTGGCGCACATAACAGCCATAGTGGAATCTCAGATGATTTGGAAAAGTGGGCGTCACCAAAAGACTAGAGCTTGCCTAATTTGAAGTCTTCAGAGGTCAAGCAATTTTCAAGCTTTTGATCAGATTTGAAACAACACTGTGAATGTGGTCAGTTTGGTCTTGGAAAGCCTCTCAATGTCAAATAAGTTTGACATCCTCACTGATTAATCAATGTGGGGATATAAACATTGGTGTTTACCCTCCTTCAGATATCTAGTTTCTCTATGGATTGGTAAACACTGCCAACTGACTTGCTGAAGTAACTCCGCTGATTCAGTTAGACTCCCGGTTCATGATTTTCTGACTGTTCACGAATTGAAGAACTGGAGAATTCTTCACATATCTAGTTTCTCTATATCAGGGGTCGGCAACCTTTTTGGGGCCGGGCGCGGGCAAAGTTAGCTTAAGGCGATTTTTAGCGGAGGGCCAATGGGGCGTAGCATTGTTACAAAGTCAATGAGATACACTCGGAACAGACCATAGCGAGCATGAAACCTGTTTTGCATGCTGATACGACGTAAAGACAGATTGCTGCTTTCAAGATTGTTCCGTGAATGCGCTATTTTATCCTTGCGGATGGGCAGTTAATTTTGATACGTTGAATGCTTCGTTCCGTAATGGCGCTTCAAGTTGTACTCCTTCTCCACCGATACACTTTTCGAACAAATTAGGCACAACCGTGACGGCTTATTCCCGGCTCATCACAAACTGTTTTACGTCAGAAGTTTTACGTCAGAAGTCCATTCTAGCATGGGTTTGACTATCGATGAAAAAATTTCTCAGTACATTCTTCTTTGAATTCCCGACATTCAATGTCCATTTTCTTCTTTTTACGCCAGCCATTTTGGTCAAAAATTGACGAGCGTCATTGATTTGCCTGTGTAACTTCACAATGACACATTGTAACAGGACGGTGTTATACTTAACTTGAGTGGCTTGAGCGTCTACCTCACAATACACTACAATGGGCAGGGCCTGGCTGCACTTTCCACATTCAAAGCGCGAAATCTCGATCTTGGAGAGATCAGTACGTACAGTGCAAAGCTGTGTACAGTTTGTCCTGTATAATGCATGTTTTGTTGTTTTGAACTGCTAGGGTTCCCAACCCACTTTCAGTTGTTTATGGCTCGTGAGGCGAGTACGGAAATATAAAACAATGTGCTGCAACTGACCAGCTTACCCGCCTCATATGCGTTCATTCTTTCCATGAATGAAAGGCCCATATTACTGAGGCTGGGTGTATGGTCAGTGCAGCTAGCACATCATGTTTTTGTACACAAGTTTGATTGCTCTCCGCGGGCCGGATTATTGACATCGGTGGGCAGGACCTGGCCCGCGTGCCCTAGGTTGCCGACCCCTGCTTTATATATATTCACTGCACTCCCCTCACCTTCTTCAAGGTTCAGATATCATGTTCCAAGATTATTTAAATGTCAATATGATTATGCGAATCATGCCAATCAAAGCTTTGTTTTCATGTTCATTAGGCAATTGTTCGATTATAAAGTTACAAATTTTTCAGATCTTCTCAAATTTTATCACGGCTAAGCTGTTGGCAGTTTTGCCACAATTGTCACATGGGATGAGGTCATAGCTACCATTCAGAGAAACGGTTAGCAAGATGTCTTAACTTTTCCCATATAATTGGTAGATATGACATCATAAATAAGTTGCCAGTTTGCCAAAATCACCAAATTATATGGAATATGAGGGAGCCATATCTACCCAATGGAACATGCTATAACCTTGAACAAAGTGATATTTGAATGTGTTTTATTCTCTTCAACATTATAACACCAAAAGAGGTATAATTTGACTGACTTTGCCTTTAAGAAAGCTCATCTAATTAGCAGTTTCCCCTAGTAACTCCATCTTATTGGGCTGCTTTTACAACCCGCCCCCAACTCCATGCATAATTGACACACTGCAAGAGACACATTCTTATTTGCTGCCCCAATGTGGTAACGAGCACGTCTTCTTCTATCGTCTCAATCTTCAGTTTCTCGAACTGCTGCAGAACATGTTTTGCGGATCAAATATTTCATTTGTAAAAGAGTATTTCTCGGAACAGGTTTTGCTCATTGCACACAAAGCAGATGTTTCTGTATCGCATTTGAGGGGGTCCTCGTGCGCGAGTTTAACTAGTCCTCAGACTTTTGTACTCCATCAGAAAATCACTCAGCATTGCCAAATGTGTTCCTCAGACAGCATAAAGCTACAGGGAATGATACATTTCCTAATGTTTTTCCATAGGAACTGGTTGAGTGGTATCAGGCAGTCAGGATACGGAAGTTCTATGAGCTACTGAAGAGGAACCCACACGAGAACCTGCTTTTAGTGAGTACTCATAACAGGGGATGCGGAGGGGGGTGAGGGTGGGGGGGGGGGGGGGGTGAGGGTGGGGGGGGTGAGGGTGGGGCGTGAGAGGGATGGGGGGGGAGGTTTGACAGGGTGTCGCATGTCTGTGAAGTACTCCAAAAACTGTATCTTTGAGTTTCACAGTGCCTGGCACCCGTATTTAGGCCCCGTGTGGTAACCTCCATCCCGAAAGCTGGGATGTGTCAGGAATAATATGGCAATCTTGTAGGCATTTCCCGATTAGTCAGAAACAAACGTTGGGGTAATTAGGGGACCAATAACACTTCAAACCTTATATTGCATTTTGGAGGGTGGTCTCCAAATGAATTCGTTACTGGACTGCAAGAATGTGATATATCTTAGATTTTGGAGGAGAAAGTGCTGACAAAGTATATCGACTTTCAGGGATCGTTTTTGGACGACTCTCTGTAGTTTGTGTATTGGTTAGTCAGGTTTTGGACTGTTGGGAGACTTTCAGGAGGGTCTAACCCGTTATGAGGTGATAGTTTTACTTCACTTTCTGTGAGTTTTCTGGGTCTGTGTTAGCCAGGCGCCCTCTAGCCCAACATGATTAGGGCCAAGGAGTCCAGCAGCCGGTGGGCCCGCCTGGAGACTTCCTATGACCTTGACTTCAGATGACTATTGTTATAGCTGATAGGGACTGAGCACGTAGGGATTAGGGACTTGACAAGGGACTCCCTGGGCTCAACGATCGTTACCGGTGGTGGTGACCTAGTTTTTGAGGGTTGTATTTTCCCATTCTAACAAAGTGATCACTATGTCTCTCCAGGCGAGACAAAAATGCTCCTGAAATACTGACTGTGGCCTCTGTAAACTAACTTAGCATGGTATCTGGGTAATTCAACCCCCTTTACAAATTTTTCTTTGAAGTCAAACTTCATCTCATCCCGCTTGGCTCTGCCGGCACCCAAGGTCTCTCACATTTCATCATTCAACCCATAAAGCACAATAAACACTCCAATTTACCTTTCACCTTTCTGTTAACTACTTAGCTGGTTTCTGGGTAATTCAAACACCAGTTGATACGAAAATTTCCTTTTACAAAGTCTTCTCTGATTGCTCTTTTTTATACAAACAGGCATAGCAATGAGGAAGTAACACTGCCTGTAATATGTTTATGGTACACCACTGTGTGTGTAGCTTATTAAATAGCCTGACATACCCCGGGACAGCCACCCCAAGGAAGGGGGGGGGGGAAGAAGATGACCTGCAACTTGTACTAGTTCCACCTTGAAGGTACAGCCCTTGATGCTTCCTCATGAGTCCTAACTACTTGAGTTGCCACTTTGGCACTGGAGGTCACAGTGGAAGCGATACAAATGCTTGATGGTATGGTGTAGGTCAGAGTTGGTCCTTGCGTACAGTATCTTCTCCTTCTGCTACGCCTCCGCCGTTGGTCGGCCACTGCCGACTCCATTCAAGAGGGCTTGCTGCACCAAATCTCTCATTGCTCCCTATTTGGAGGCATTTAGGCGAAAATGGGGGTCCGATTGTTTGGTTCCCCGTGGTCTAAAGGTACCACAGACTGGGCCAGTACCACAGACTTATTGAAAATAAAACCAACTGTATTTTGTTTGTCATTTGGTTATTTCATAAACAGATGAAAAATAATATAGCAGTGACATGTCAACATGGTACCTTTGTATTTTGCTTTTGTTCGGAAGAACCACAAGTGGCTAGGGATCACCTTGTGTGTTTGCCATTGTGGGTTTTGTGAAATAGGGACAATTGAGGGTACACAACTTATGAAATGCTGCAAACCTTTATGAAAACAAACAATTGCAGGTATTCAGTGTGGGGTGTGGTACTGCCATGTGTGCTCGGGCTGGTTTCCCCTTCACTGGTACAATATAATACTCTGGTGTTGAGTGTGCTTGGTGTGTCCCCAATTAGCATCCTACACAAGATGTGGTAACGTAGTTGGGAAAACCCGAAGAGATGGGGAACGAAGTCACACTAAAGAAGGTAAATGTTAATATGTGATAGTTTTCCTCATGAAATTTGATCATTTTAGGCAGACCAATTTTCCAGTCCAATGATGCAATATTCTAAAGTGGTAGAAAAAGTTTCATGAAACTCGGCGATATGGGTCTACCGTTAGTCCTAGAAAGTGGAATATGAATCAGGGTCACTGTAGATCATTCCTTAGGTCTAATTTGTCGAAAAGTTGTTGCATCTCTATGAAAATTGATGTGGTCTGCTTTCGGTCCTGGGTACTTTTGTGTAATGCTGAGTTTGATAATGGAGGTCAATTCATGCTGTCTAATTTGCTGTGAATAAGAAAGGAACAAAAGGAGATAAGAGAGATAACTATTTGAAAAAAAAGTTCAAGTTAGTTGGATCATGTCACATTTCCACGAAAAGCTGTCGTAGAATTAAATATAGTAAAACATCAGCCCCTGATGAATGCAAAGGTGGAACTTTGTTAGAGATAGATAGGTCATTTTTATACTGTAGCGGATGTATGATACATTCTGAGTCTGCTGCTATAATGCCAGGAAATCCTGAGCTCTGCTACCCCAACCTCCTACCAGGCATCGCCGGGAAGAAAGATTAGCCACTGCTGGTTATCTGTGCTGAGTTTGCAGGTACACTTATGACCTTGCACACTGGGTGCAAGGGAATTTCCAGTACTGCCCCCCCCTCCCAGGCCAGCAATGCACCCCTCCCCCCCCCCTGGTGGAAACTGGAATGTCCAAAAAAAAAAAACAATAAAACGGTCAGAACTCCGGAGGTTCTGTACTAGTGCCCATGTGGACAGCTGTTCAGGGCCAAGTGATTAGATTTTTCCGCTGGGGGAGCCGCTTTTTGACGTGAGGCAGGGCAGAAGAGAGAGCCCAGGAGCATCCTGGTTCTGAGCTCCATGGAGACTGTTGTGGTCACTTTCCAAACTTGAGATCTTGAGACTGAGCTAAAAGGGTATGCCCCTCATGATTTTCTTCTCTGCCAGCAAATTCTTCTGAATGTCTCGATCAGGAGAGCTTAACAGACTGAATATCAGAAAACACACCACCTTTAGGTCGAAACGTGCTTCCGCACTCTACTCCAGCCTGTGAAAAAAGGTGTTCAACGGATGGAGCAATTGATCACGTTTGCCAGGAAGAGCTAGAATGACCCCAGGAGAAGGAACACAAGCAATTATTGGATCTCTGTCCACTTGTTAAAAGAGGAAAAATAGAAAAAAGGGAAAGTTATCCCCAGTGTCCATTCCCGTATCAGGCTGGGATTCAATGATGCGGATTGGTGTATGCGTTATGAATGTGGAACTCATAAATTTGCAAGAAAGGCTGACATTTTTAAGGATAATAATTATTGCATGTAGCAACTGATAAATAAAGATGTTAAATTGCTTTATTAGGAAGATGTTCCATGGAATCGATTTGCCATGATACGGCACTATTGCCGCATGCATACAGTTTGCCTACTCGGGGTTAATTCCATATTATTTGAATGATTTTGTGCTATTATGGAACTTGCCTCCATCAAACCAACTGAAGCTCATTTGGGCACGTGTCATATTCGTACTTGCATGAATCCATTCAGTAATGGTGTCTGGACGCATACGGCATCACATATCTATGGTATCCCTGCCGGGCCAGAACGGAAATAGAATCCATTCCATAGCGATAATAATCTTAAGGTAAAAGGGCCATAAATATCTAGCGACTCGTGATAATTGATGTTAAATTATTTATTTAGTAAAGATACTAATAGGATCAATGTGCAGTAAGGCGGCATTATTGCCACATTCGTACATAGGGTAATTTGTCTACTTGGAGTTCGTTCCATATTATATGGATGATTTTGTGTAATCCAACTGCGCTCATTTAGGCACCATTCGTGTTCGTGTACTCGCATGAATTCGACATTAAAGGTTGGTTGTCTTGCAGAGTTGCCGCATTACCATATTGGCACTCTAAAGCCTGCCTCACACCGTGCGGGATTTGTTCTCCGCAAGGCTTGTGACAGCTTACATTCATAATTGCGGTCGCGATACTGTAAGGGGTGGATGGCAAGACCGACAACAACTTAGCCACTGCGAGCAGCCAGATTGAACAAGTTTCAAAAAATTTCGAAGTTCCGCAAGGCCCACATAGTTTTATGATGGCAAATAATCAAAAGCAGGGGCAGATAGGAAGCACAAAATAAGCTTCAACTGAAGGTTGGTAGTATCCTTTTTGCTATCATGGAGTCAACTTCTCCAATAATCTCAGAGGACATATGAAAAGACATTTGAACATGAAAGATATCCCGTTTTTCTCCTGGCTTTGAATTCACTCTAGTCGCGTTCAAAACAACACGGTGGTCCACGTAGTAGGGAAATCAACCGCAGTGAATTCACAAGGAGATCACACGGTCGCCACTAGCGGTCACCGCAAGCGGTGACTGTTAGCGTTGCGGTGTTGAACTCCGTTTAGTGTGAGGTAGGCTTAAGGAATCCCAGCCTGAGCCTGAAGTGAAATCTAAATCCATATCCATAATAGAGATTAAACTCGGAGGGGCTACAAGTGACTCCTGTAATACTAGGGGGGAGTGGCCCTTTGGGTGGGTTTCAATTGTTATCACTCTCTTACAGCTGTAGAAAGAAGGGTCTCGTACGACATTCTTCATGAGGGGTACCTCCAGAAAACTGGCAAGAAGGGAACGGAACGTTCAGAGCGGGTGGATTTGTACTCAACGGGAGGCAACTGCACTACTTCAGAGAACCTTTGGTGAGTTCTTCCATGGAGGGAAAAAAGAACTATTGCAGTGAAATTCGTATCCATTCATTTTGGTTATCTCATATATTATTCATTCTCACTCTCTCTTTAACTGGAGTTATGCTAGTCTTGCGTTAAGACGATTATTGTTGTAGGCCCTTCTTGAAGCTGGATTGTTCTTATTTGTCTACACAAAGGAATATGCAGCCGACTGACTGAAATAATCGTCTGGTCCAAATACCAAAAATCGTGGGCGTTTGGTTCCTGTGAGAAGAATGCTGTTTGAACTGTCAAACTGCTTAAACGGCAATCCTTGAGTCACATGTATGGTGAAAACGTTACGGTCAAACCCATTCTACGGACATATTGAATATTAGGAGCGGAGGTGTGTCCCTATCAGTGATGGGATGGCTTCATCCAATTGGAAAGCAGATTGCCCAATTTGGACAGACGATGATACAACACACAAACACCAGAGAGTATGTGTGCACGTGATGTCGCACTGCAGAAATTCCGCGAGTGGTCTACATAAAGCAGCAGGAAAAAATCAAGTATCATCGTCTTTACACCCAAGAGTGAGTAGAGTTATGCAAGTTTATATCAATCTAGGGGGCACAATAGCTGTGCCCCTCTCGTATTCATGAAATAAGTAAAAGTCTTGGAAATTGGTCACAATTATTCATCTTTCATTTATAGCTGTCACTTGAGTGTTTCCACCTCGGGGGTACAGGCTTAGCTGCTATGAGATCGAACGGGGCCAGTTAGTCGCTCTGTCAGTGATGTGAAATGTGGGTGGATTTCCACATACGGGGCTATATATAGAGTGTCAGAAAAAAATGTATTAAGAAGCGAGGTTATGGGCACAAGGACTTAGTGGGGAGGAGGATGTTAGGGAGGCGCTGTTGTGGGCAAGATGTGTTACAAAGTGGGGACTCACGGACGTGAGCGGGTGTTCAGGGGGTCAGGTGGAGCGACGTTCCAGTGGTCAGTAAGTCACCCTCTCGACGCGCGGCGAAGGGGGGTGGGGGAAGCTGTACCGGACATGTGCTGTTGACAGGGGTATTGTACTGTTACAGAGATGGTTAGATGCTACTAGGGGTATTAAGGGGTGTGGTGATAGGGTTGTGGAGGAAATGGAAAACAAAAGTCAAGGTAAGTGCTACTATCAGGGGTTCTCGTGTGGGTGCGGTGATCGTCAAAGCGAAGGCTAGTTGGTTACCTGGTGCTAGGAGGAGCTATGGGACATCAGTCGAGGGATAGGATCTAGGGATTGTAGCGGAAGTGGTTGTCATGGGACGGAAGAATAACCTCGGAGTGCTACTAGGATTTGGATGGAATTTCTGGCTTCCTGAGTAATATAGTTATTTATAGCCTGATTTGTTATTTGGTTGAATAGTTTGTTGACTATTTTGTCCTTCCTGAATGAAATTCAGGAGGAGACTAGTGGTCACTATGGCAGGCAATGTGGTTGTGTGTGCATGTGTTGTGTTGTTAGGAGGATATCTTTCGAACAGTGAGTGCAATTGCGAAAAAATTCTCAGGGTAGCATCAGGGTTGGGGACCACGATTCTGATTAGATTTTGGGACACAAAAGTCACTGATTAAGGAGGTACTTAGCCTATTTTATGTAATTTATTGTTTAGAACTCAGTTAGCAAGGATTCTGATGAACCGTAGGTTGCCTATGGTGGGGACTTGGTTTGGCACATAGATGGGGATAAGGTAGGGAATGATTAGTTTTGCAGCATAAAATATGGTAAGTAAGTTATCTAGTTGCATAATTATGCGGAAAAGTCACAGATGTCGGATTTTCACGAAACTGGTGAATATGGTTACCTTGAGAATGTAATGGTTGATAATGTAAAGCGCCTTAGACCGTTGCTCTATGGATTGTTATAGGGCGGCTATACAAATGTATGATCATATCAGTTATCATTAATTTTAAAGTTTGAAGGATTTTATTTTTTTTTTTTTTGATTTTTTCTCGTGAAACTTGATCAGGCAATTTTAGTCACATTTCCTTAGTAGACATGTCAATAATCAGTCCTTTCGAATTTGAATTGGTCACTCATTAGTAGGCTGCTTCTGTAAAATGATGTACCAAAAAATTAAAGCGACACGGCACATGAATGCCTTGTAATTGTTTGCATGGTGAACTAATAGAATAAACCATTGATCGCGCAACAGGCGAGACACTGGGTGATCGCCTTGTGTTTTTTTGAGGAAAAATTTGTGAGGTTAATGAGGGTGTACAGTCCTTGGAAAAAGGTGCGTAATCGAACAATGGACCTATAGCCTACACCTTATAGCAGGTGTTGTTAATTTGGTGGACTGCCCATCGCATCTGCGTCTCCTCTGTTCTCTTCATAAGGAGGTATATCTCTGTGGCAGTAATGAGTGTGCCTAAATTGATGTGCCATACTCTTGTAGGACATCCACAGGCACCATGTTCAATTGTCGCTTGTATGCTAAATGCCACAAATAGCTGCTCATCAGGTTCCCTGTGCAGTTTATTTCACTCTGCCTAATAGATACTTGTATGCCACACACGATTCTGCAATTCAGGGATGCCTGCGTTGTTTCGCTGATGCCTATTCATGATTCGTGGTGGCTAGTAAAGGGGCTTAATTGTGACCTGAAAGATATCAAAATAGCCAATATAACCATCAATGATTTTCATCCAGTCTGCGAAGAAACCAAAAAAATCAACAGAAAAAAAAGGGACTAAATCAAGAAAAAGTCAGGTTTTTTGGAAACAACATGATAGGTGCGTTGACATCCCAACATAGTAGCCATTAGGTAATATGATGTTTTGTGATATTTAATTCCCTTTTCCCGGATTTGGGGAATGAGTGAGGAAATTTCCCAGAAAATGTTTTTTCCATGAAATGGTAGAAGTTAGGGAAAAATGGAGGAAGTTGGAAGGTTGATGCAAACATGGTAGTCTACTTTCGCTCCTAAAACCTCTACCTACATAGTGCCCCCCTCTATTTAGCCTAGTAGTCCCATTATGGCGAATTTACCTCTCCCAATTGGCCACCCCATCTTTTTTTTTTTTTTTTTCTTGTATTAGTTGGAAGTAGATAGCACACAAGGTATCCACTGGATAGTCAGGGTTGTGTTATATAAATAATCAGGAAAAGATTGGTTCATGCTATTATGGGAAATCATGGGTATGCACATTAGTCACGTGAAAGGAAATATGTATTATTGTGCCATGTAAATGTCAGTAAATGTCAATGTCACGTGGATTATACTTGTAATGTGGGCTGTGTAAAGACTTAATTCCGTGACGGACACTTCCCACCCGGACAATCCCACCCGGACAAGACTTAATTCCATGCTTACACAAAAATAACGGAAGGGCAGGAGTTAACAGGCTCCCCATCGGGCAGCTTTGGAAATTGGAACCCTACGTTTTGATACTTGACTAAAAAATGTGGTTTCTCGGCAGATTGCAACGAAAACAGTTTCAATGTGTACTCTTTATTCTGTTACAAATTTGAAATCCTTGAACTTTGGACTCAGTGGAATGATCTCCCAAAACTAGTGAGAAATTTATCTAGAGACAATATTGCCCCAAAGTTGACATTTGTTTCCTCCTAAAGGTCACAATTACAGAAACTTTTGCCTAATTTTGCAGAGAGAAAACATGTGTCCCTGCATTTGAGAAAATGTTCAGCCAATCCAAACTGGAGATATTGTGAGAAACCATATACGAAGGCACGAGCAGAACGTTCTTGATAGCTGCGGACAACAAAATTCCTGTGGAGAATACACTGCATGTCTTCACCAATCCACATTGATTGTTTGTCACATTAATTCACCTTTACTGACAATCTGTCATAACCTTGGAATGACTTGGAACATGTCGACCACATTGGCCCAATATTTGATATCAGTGCAGCCACAAAGTACCCAACTGATCATTCCAGGGCTGTATGTTAGCTAAAATATACCAACAAAACCCAACATGTAAAAACAACTCTCGATTTCTGAGGTCACCAAGCCAAACAATCTAGAGCAAGATGGTGCGTGATAGACAAATCATTCCCCTGAGCAATAGGTTTCGTCCTGCCTGAATGAAATTCAGAGGAGAGGATTGGTGGTTCCACTTCAGCCATGGTGTGTCACACTTTCTTGTTAGCAGGATTCCTCACAACCCGTAAGGCCGATTATGACAAAATTTTGTGTGTAGCATCGGGTGGGTGTACACGATCTGAATAGATTTGGGCAGCAAAGTAATTAATTAAGGTGGTATGTTTTTTTTTTCAAAATTAAGCTTAGTTATGTAATTATTGTTTAAGCTCGTTAGCAAGATTATGGCAGAACCGTATGGGCTACAGTGTGTAGTGGACATGTTAGGACCTGGATGACAGGTGGTGAACGATTAGATTTTCCGCCTAACAATATGCGATTAAGTGGTAATTTGCATTCGATGCGATAAACATCTCGCCAAATCCAGTAGGTATGGTTTCTTTGTTAACATTTCTGGGATTGATGTGTTTGGTGTTATGAATTTGATTGAATTCCAACATTTAATAGCTTCTGTTATAATAACGCATGAGGAACGAGTAAACCATAGGCCTCCTGTGACATTTTACTGCTGTTATAAGATGCCCACACAAGCAAACCCTCTCTACCCAACCAATTTGATAAGGTCGATTAGACCTACAAAAATACTGTCACATTTTTCTTCTCTCTTCTTAACTGGGGCCGTGCCCAACCCCCTCCCCCCATCCCACCCCCCCCCCCCCCCCCCCCCAGATATGTGCCTGGACTTTTTGCATACATAGTAGTATTGGAAATAGTATGTGAATGTATTGTATACAGTCAATAAGTAAAAATAAGCAATGATGATAGTAGAGACTTTATGTGGAGGTTTCCTAAAAGTAATATGTTGGGACATACTTGACTGCTGGCATGGGGATGATAGGTGTTGGTGTGTGGGAGAGGGGGGAGGGTGTTTTTGCGCCCTGGCAGGGGGTAGGGGGAGGGGAGCTGGATGGCAGGTCCTGGCCGCTTGGAAATAAAAAGGCATGAATAATGAGGAAATTTTATTTTGAAAGGCGAAGAGCTGGGCTGCTAACGTGGGATTTAGAACAGTTTAAGTTGGATTTTGGATCAAAGAAGTGAGTTGCCTGAGCGATAAAAACTTATTCAAATTTGGGTTTATGGAGAAGAAGAGTGGGGAGGGGGGGGGGGTGGGGGCGAAGAAAAAAAACTTAAGGGACTGTTGTATTAGGAGTAAACTGATGCCGTCAGTTATTAGGAATTCTAGTGTTGCTATGGAAAAATGTTGATGTTCGTTTGACCTGACAATGGTTGAATCACTTAGTGGTTGTGGTGTGAGTGAATAATACAAACCACCGATCGCGGAAAACCAGACGAGACAGCTTTTGGCGATCGCCTTGTATTGTTAACTAGGCAGCAGACCTGGACCTTCTGACAGATAAGTTACACTGCCTGCGAGGGTGGAATATGTAAACCAACTCTCTCACACTGTCCACAAGCGCTCAATAGAAGTTGGAGATTGGGGTAATTAATTAATTGGATTTAATTAAATCCAATTACACTATGCAAACATAACTGTAATTCATTCTAGCCAGTAGCAAGCTTCATCACCTACCAAGTTCACCTGCAAACATGTACGGTTAGAAGTTATGAATGAAATGACGAACATAACACACGAACGAACTAACTAACGGACAAACAAACCAACGAAGCAACGAACGGAGAGAAATGATGACTTGTGGGCGGCTCTCCCGCAGCTGAAAAAATCTGATAGTAACGCTCAGGCACATGCACCCACTCACACACACACACACACAACACACAATACACACATCACCCCACACACACACACACTAAACACACACACGCACTTCATTGCTGGACCACTCATCATCCATGGGGTACCGGCCCCACCATGATAGGGTACCATCATCCATGGGTACCCCACCTGATAGGGTACCATCATCCATGGGTATCCCCCCCCACCATGATAGGGTACCATCATCCAGGGTATCCCACCATGATAGGGTACCATCATCCATGGGTACCCCACCATGATAGGGTACCATCATCAATCATCATCCAGTTTACTGTTGCGTTCCACTCCATGGATAGTTCTTAACCACTATCATTGTCCCCAAATTGGAATTGGTTTATCATTGTTGCTATGGCACCAGCAACAGTAAATATAAGGTGAAACGGCCAATGAGCCTGTTTAAGATAGACGGTACAAATGAGATAGCATATTGAATCGGATTTTGCACTGAGTGAAAGGACAACCTCTGTCAAAAGGGAAGAGTTATGACTATATACACTATGGAAAAATGAACAATAGGTGTAGTCCCACCTCTCCAACACTTCAACTCAACCCATAAACCAACCACCTTTTTTTTCATCGGTCTTTGCAAGGCATTTCTATCGAAGGATAGACAGCAACCAAAGATATGACTCTCTATCAACCATGTAAGGTTCTGGGGAGAAATGTAATGCATCGATGTGACATTTGATATGCACTTTGCCTTGTTCTGCACAGGATGCACTGCCCAATGGTACATCTCTTAGACGGGGAGGGCATCTCCGTCATACTGAGTGGGCAGCGGGACAAGAATGGGTACCACTTCAAGCTGAAGACCCCGGGCAGGATGTACCCACTGGTGGCAGAAGAGGAACACCACCGAGAATCTGGATAAGGCCATCCACCAGAGGGTTACCAAGGGGGGTAAAAATCTCACTCATCTAAGTCCTGTGAAGAGAGAAGGGTGTCATCAAAACAATGTTTAGTTCCCACACTTGGCCCCTGGGGGGCATGTTGCCCCACAATCAGATTTAGCGGAAAGTATTTTTGGATGACAATGCATTTGAGCCAATGTTTTTGGAGGGGTGGGGGGAATGTTTTTAAAAAGTGACCATAAATGCACCATAGTGCATTAAGGATGCTTAAACATCAAAGAGTTTCAAAGGAGGGGGGGACACCCCCTCCCCTGACCCCTCTCCCATATGTGTCTCCAAAGACAGATTGTTCCAAAACAATAGGCCCCCCAATCTTCGGACCCTGGCGCCGCCCCTGGTTGTAGATTATGCCCACAGTATCCTTGTCTGCTGTAAGCTTAACGACTCTGTAAAGCATCCGTGTGTTTGCTCTGTCCCCAGACTTTCCTTAATCCTTTTTCGCAGGGTCATGCAATAGATCTTTATCGAACTGGCACTGGTGAGACTCCTCGCACCACAAATTTGTGAGTCTGACATGCTGCATTATTAATTCATTTTACTCTAACAACTCTACCCAGATTGGTGACCACACCGAGGGAAAATGCTGAGACACAATACAGTAGACAAATTTTGCATCCTGACCAGCAATAAAGATTGGAAAAGTTACTCACAATGAAATTGGCAAATGGTTTCTTATATGTGTGAGCGTTTCTATTCAGATCCCCAACCATACTGGACTTAGTAGGTGGGTTGTCACACGATTCAGGAAAATCATGTTTTGCATTGTATTTGTATAAGTTCCCCATATGATATCAAGTCAGGTCAGTCCACCAGGAGGGGCCCTATTGGTATGTTCGCTCAGCTTCCCACCCCTACTCTGCCCCTATAAGTAATAATAATAGCAATAATATACAGAATTTATAGAGTGCCCTATATAGGAGTCCTCTTAGGGAATACAAAAAAAAAAAAATACAGACAATGATGATACAAACTAAGCATATACAAAGCATTAAGAAATGAGGCTTGGGATACTCATAAACACATCAAGGTATAGACCCCACACGAAGATGCTGGGGGAGTGCATTCCACAGCGTGGCTGCAGGATTGCTAACGTCTTGTCACTGTGGAATTTTGTTCTAGTAATGGGAACGATGAAAACAGATTTTGTGGAGGATCGCAGTACAGGATGGAGTTGATAGACTTCAACCAATCATGACGTATGTGGGAGCGGGTATTCGTATGCAGGGCGATATTCCATAGGGAGTCAGCTAGTGCAAGTCAGATCTGATATCTGACATGGGAGAGGGTTAATCGATTATGGGTTATTGTGGAGTGCCAAATTATCAAGTGATGTTTTACATGACTACCATTGCACTGTACTGATTTTTCACTTAGCCTGCGGTGCTTTCGAACAGATCTAAATTGGTTTCTTGTGGAGGGAGGCACCCCCCATCTCCTCAGGAAATTTACATGGCTACCATTGCACCTTTACTTATTTTTCATTAACTGTTGGTGGTTTTGAACAGATCTCAATTGGTCTTGTGAGGAGGACCCCACCATCTCCTCAGGAAATTTACATGACTGATTGCACTTTACTTATTTTCACCTAACCTGTGGTGGTTTTGGAACAATCTTCATTGCGTTTCTTTGTGAGGAAGCACCCACCATCGCCTAGGAAATTGACATGACACCATTGCCCTTTACTTATTTTTCAAGTAAACCTGCGGTGGTTTTGAACAGATCTCAATTGGTTTCTTTGTGAGGGAGGCACCCCCCCATCTCCTCAGGAATGTAAATGACTACCATTGCCCCTTTACTTATTTTGCACTTAACCTGTGGTGGTTTTGAACAGATCTAATTGGTTTCTTGTGAGGGAAGCACCCCCCATCTCCTCAGGAAATTTACATGGCTACCATTGCACCTTTACTTATTTTCACTTAACCTGTGGTGGTTTTGAACAGATCTCAATTGGTTTCTTGTGAGGAGGCACCCCCCATCTCCTCAGGAAATTTACATGACTACCATTGCACCTTTACTTATTTTTCACTTAACCTGTGGTGGTTTTGAACAGATCTCAATCGGTTTCTTGTGAGGGAAGCACCCCCCATCTCCTCAGGAAATTTACATGACTACCATTGCACCTTTATTATTTTTCACTCAACCTGTGGTGGTTTTGAACAGATCTCAATTGGTTTCTTTGTGAGGGAGGCATCCCCCATCTCCCAAGGAAACACTCAAGTTTTGACTGTTTCTACTCCTGAGAAAGTACTCTTGGAAGGGTAAAATATCAGTTCTGATGTGTCATTAGATGCTATCCTAATAAATACTGTGACCTCCTCAACTATTCGCTTACATTAATATTCCGATTATTCACTTCTTTGTGCAGATGCAATGGAGCTGACCAAAGCAGCAAGCAAGTCGGCTACCCTGCCGATCCGGATCAACGAAGACCCCTCCGAGTTGGCTACCCCTAAGGCCAACTATTACAAGACCCTACCACTGCCAACCACGCCCGCTTCGCGTTAGAGTCGGATTCCGATTCCCCCTGGGACGAGAAGGACAGGCCCGAGTCTGAGTCGCCATGAAATACGTCTACCTCCAGAATGGGACGGTTCTCGCAACGAGGAGTGGGACTCTGCCAACGGGCTCTTTGTCAAGGGAGAGGTGAGAGGTTTTGGTGTGATTGGGCTGATTGGCGGTGTGAAACCAGAAAGTGTCATGTGGTGCAGGAGTATGTGCAGAATGAGGTAGCTCAAAGAATGAATAAGGAGGAGGCAGTACCCCCTCCAGTTCCGTTGGGCTTGCCATTTTGTGGTCTGGCAACAAAAGTATGTGAGATTTTAATCGTGCAGTAATTTAAGATTGTTCAGGCTCTTGGGAGTGGGTTGCAATACTCTGGTCCAGTTAGAATTCGAGACCTCATTGCTTCATTGTCTTAACTGTGTTCTTGCATATCTGAATAGTGTTCTGTGGTAAATGTAAAGTTCATATGCTAATTAATATTCATGCGAAGGTTTCTAAAGATTGCCGAGGGTGATCATGCAGTATCCCATCCTTCAATCGAAGGGCAGCATCATTGTCCAATAACAAGCGCAGTCATAATGTCTTAGTAGCTGCAGGCAAATACGTTCAAGAATGTTCAATAATTTGACCTTTAATAAACTGATCTACCAACTTCTGTGTAAATCGTAAATTTGTAAAATTACGGTCAATTATGCAAATTTTTCTGATAACGACCTCTGATGTCTTGGAATGCCTGCAACATATCATCATCCACTAGAATACTATGTAAACTAATTTTCATGCAAATCTTTGAATGTTGGGAATTCAATGTAAATAATCAAAATTAGCCCGAAAGGGACTTCTTATGATCTTGAAATTACTTGCACATACGTTACAGTTATCCTATTTGTATCACTTGTCATGCATCCTTCAATGTTGTGGAATTAGCATGATTTATGTGAACTAGCTATTGAATACATAATGGCCACAAAAATAATTCAGTGAGGGAGAAACACACGTTCACAGCTTTCATCCAAGTTCCAACTTAATCCCATTTACGGTTTAGGAGTTACGAACGACCGGACAAGCAGAGAGACATGACGAATGCTCAAGCTGCTCATGTATGTGCAGCTTAGCAGCAGTTTGACAGTACTTCGCTGCGTCTGCATTCCAGCTGTTGAACTACCGAGATACTCACGGCAGCTTTGACTGACAATCTCCTTCACATTCAGGTTGCGATGCTCAAGATACTTCCAGGAGCTCTGATTTTCCCAAAGGGTGGCACAGGTACTTCACTGTCTCCATTCGAAAAAATTGACCTCTGCGGAGTCTCAAAGTCCCAAGATTACGTGATGTGGCGCTCGCCGTCTACTGCGAGTCTTGCCCCTATGACCCAGAAGTCAAGTTGCCCATGGTGCTGGAGTTGTACCACTGTGCTGTGGTGACTGACCGCGCCCAAGTCACACTTCTGTGGTACCTAGATTGGTGATTGTTGTCCCCCTTGGTATTCTTATATGTTTTTGAAGTCCCAAGACTTCAAGGATGTGGTGCCGAAAGTCTACTGGAAGGATCTCGAGGAGCTAGAGTGGAACCACTGCGAGATAGGGGGTGGATTCCCGGTTTGGTCATACCGCCAGACTTTGAAATGGTACATGTTTGCCCTTCTCTCTCAATGCTCACAGCACAGGGATTGGAGCAGGTACAAAGCGAGGGCTAGGCAATTTGCAAGTTGCTGTCTGCATGTGAGTACCCCCACTCCCCATTACGTTACCGCCCAAGAGGCATTGCCGTATTCCGTGTACCTGGTGAGGGATTCGCAGCTGACAATAGATGCAGTATACAGGGCTGCATCCTTGCTGGGCCTGAATAGGTTTGATCCTCTGCTCGGCAAGTAAGACGCATAAAAATAAGAAAAAACACTTGTCACAGTCCCCTACAATGCACAAGTAGGTTCTGAGCTGTGTGGTTCCTGAATGGTAGTCACTCTCTGTTAAGAGATATTGGAATGTGGTGCTGGGGCAGTCTGCCTTCTGTGTTCTGAGTCTTCAGTTTATACCCCTGCTGTGCTTTCTGTGGTTGTGATCTAATATGTGGTCTCCGAAAGGCAGTAGCTGCTATTTCCAATATATATCTCATTTATTCAAGTTTACCCCCATGGACGGCTGTACCCACCCACTTGCCACGTCGAGCTTCTTGCAATTACACACACTGCGGGATTGGCCACCCTAAGTGTCCCTTCTCTTTTTGTCAGGCTCGTTTTCTAGTTCGTGTGGCGATTTTTGGCTCTGAGATATTCCCAAAAATTGTTCATATAGCGTTTTTTCAGGCTTTTCTGCCATCCTTTACTTACATTCGCGGAAATTTGTCAGTGTTTTCGTCACCTTTCGTTCAAGTATGAATCATGGACCTATGATGCTCAACCTTAACCAACAAAGACCATAATTTTTTTCAGGGGGTTCTTGGGAGCAGGCTGCTCCAGACGATGAGAGGTTCACCTGTGAGGTCATGGATCACACTTTCGCATCACTGGGCCGATACTTTGGGAGTCTGATGGCCTCCATCGAGGGCGAGAGTATCGTTGGGAAGAGAATGAGGTGCGCCGCCTTTTCTCGCTCTGAAGAGAACAGTGAGAATTTAGAGATTATTGTCTACCTCTTCAACAACCATGTGAGCAACTTAATGAAGGAGTAATCAACAGAGGTTTTGTCTTGCCTGAACCAAGTTCAGGAAGAGATCTTAGCGATGTGTGTGTGTGTGTATGTGTGTGCCCTGCTTTCTCGTTAGCAGGACTCGGTAGGATCGATTTTGATGTTGAAATTCTGTATGTTGTGTCGGGGCTGGGTGAACTCAATCTGAATAGATTTTGGGCACAAAATTTATTGATTTTATAGGGTAGTAACTTATTTGATGTATGTACTGTTGAGGCTCCTTAGCAAGATTATGTATGAACTGTAGGTGATTTGGTTGGCACATAGGTACAGGAATAAGGATAGTGGAACGGATTAGATGTTCAGCATTAAAATATGCTAATTAAGGCACCTAATTTGCATGATTTATGCAAATTCTGTTGATTTTCAAACAATTGGGAATTGGTTGCCTTCAGTCTCAAAAATTTCTTACACTGATTTTGGGGTCCAATGGAGTCATTCAATGTGTATAATTGCGTAATTTATGCAAAATCTCAAAGTTGGTTGATTTTCACAAATTGTTGGGTAGGTTTACCTGGTTCCAAAATTTTTCATCATGGATTCAGGTCACTGGAGGTCATTCAACATGTCTAATTTGTGTAATTAGACAATTATGCAAAAATTATTAACAGGTTTGCCGGCATTCTAGGAGCTGGTGGGTAGGGTTACCTTTACTCTCCAATATTTTATCATAAGAACTGGGAGTCATTTATGTGTCTATTAGTCTATAACTTTGTTCGTTTTATGAAGTTGAGAGTATGGTCTAATTGAGTCCCCCCAAAATTTCACATGACTGAGTCACTGAGGTTATGTGTAGTCAATGGTGTAAAAAATTGCTTCATCATGCAAAATGTTCATTGTTTGTTGGATTCCCATGAATGGTATTAAGTGTGGTCCACCATTGGTCCTGAAAATATAGAAAAAAAGAAAAAGAAGAGAAAATGGATCTAATTTGCATCATTTAGGCAATTTAGCCAATTTCCACAAAATTATACTCCTTTGGTAGACATGGCAACAATCAGTCCCTTATGAATTGAAATTGTCACTGGTGGAAGCTGTTTATGTTAAATGCTAATACCAAAAAATAAAAAAAATCAACACATGGAAACTGTAATTGTTTGCATGGTGACTGACGAAAGAAACCACTGATCGCGCAACCAGGCGAGACACTGGGGGGGGGGGTGTATCACTGTTTCACAGCGATTTGCCCAGTCTGATGACGAGACCTATCAAGGCCTGACTCAGATTCTGTCCTGTTCGTAAACCTGAAACCTCTACCAAGACAGAGAACAGGCAGTGCGATGTGTGTGCCATGGTTATTGGAAGAGAGGCATAAGCATACAAAAGTTGCAGCTCTTCTGAGCCCCTCGATTATGTCCATGGAATGTCCATAAATGTGTGAAAATGGTAGTCTTTGAAAAAGACAGTTTTGGCAGCTGGAGAGGCCATCTGGCCAATCTGAGGATTTATAAATTGGTTTCTTTGGGTTTTTTTGGTCATGGTAAATTCTGTATTGTGAAGCGCATCAAGATACCTTTGGCGTTCTTTGCACTGTATAAGAATTTCCTGTATTCATTATTATTCTCTCCTAGTGTAGCCAGTGCTCACAGTAAATAGCAGGACTTCCCTGTAACATGAGTCATTATATTGCTCCCGTACCTGACAGCCATTTGATGTCCTCATCCTACTGACCTCCAACTGACTTTCGCGAGTATTGCAGTTTCTGATCCTGGTTCCCAATCGGTTGTTGTGTTTTTTTTTCCCACAGCTGATTGAAGTTAATGAGACCACCAACAATAACTCAACACTGATGGACATCAGTAAGGAGTTAAGGGTCATCAAGGAAAACAAGACCCTTCTGCTCTCGATAGAAACCGTCAAGGGCTTTCAGCTGATGCCTGGCAACTTCACTACCCTGGTAAGACTACGATTGTATATATTGCAGTATTGCAATGTGTGTGATTTGTTTGCACTAACAAAGATTTTTTTGTAGTCACATAATAACTTTCAGATTCTACATTTGACTGGTAGTATTGGTATCAAAACGGGTATTAAATCTGGGTTTTCTCCTGCTACATGCGTATGCGCCATACGAAAATCAGGACGGTTGCGTAAGGGCGGCCAGTCAGAAGGGGATTTGGCATGCTGAAATATGTTAGGACCACCCAACAATACCTCAACACTGATGGAACCATCAGTTTAATGAGTCAGGGTCCTCAGGGAAACAAGACCCTTCTGCTCTCGAGAAACGTCAAGGGCTTTCAGTTGATGCCTGGCAACTTCAGCCATCAGGACTGTTGCAATATAGGGTGGCCAGTCAGAGAAAGTGATCATTGCATTCTGAAAATTGTCAGGATCATTCTGACATGGTTGAAAAGATTAGCAAGATCAATGTAGTTTAGTCAGCAGGGTTTAGAGGTAGGCCCGGGGTCAAAACTCCACGTTCAACCCATGCTAGTGGGCCCATTGATGTATAACTGTTTGGTGTCATTGTGATGATGGTGACAAGGATGGCTTCCATGCCAGTCATGTTATGTCCAGATTGTTGCAGGGATGATTTTTGTTTTTTTTTTGCCCCCAAGATGGGGAGGGGCCGAAGTAAATCTGTACATGAATGTGGTTGTGTGACAATGACATAATAAAGCACTATAAGGACAATAATTGAGTTATGCAGGTGGGGTGATCTGAGAGGCCTGAATTCCCAAAACTCGCATCCTTACCAGTCGGACCATTATAAATCATTGTCTGCAGTCTATATTTACACTTACAGTGGTAATGGTTCACTCCAATCCCACTCAAGATTGATATTTGCTTGTCACTTGTGTCCATACAGCAGGCCAGTTACTGGTCGGATACAACATTATATTATGGTAGGTGATAACAGCCACGTCATCTTGTGCTTTAATTTTTGGTCTATCATTGTCACGTAAAGTGAGTGAGAAGGGGTGTACTAGTAAGCACTATGATGCGTTCGTCAATATGGTGTATCCTACGAACATGATGAAGTGCATTCTCAGGGCATATTGGCGACTTACAAGCCGTGACTTGGGAAACCGAAAGATGAACCTCACTTTCACAGCATGATTAAAATGTTGGTACAATCATATAATCAATTCAGAATCGAAAATCCTTCTGATGTAAATCAACGCCTATAATAATTCAGGGCGGCCATATAGAAACACTAATTGTTTCACTTGACTGCTAATAGGACCTGTGTTGGAAAGGTTGGTGTTGAGAGCATGCAATTTACCAATGGGACTTGTCAAACGGTATACACAACATCGACAGAACGCAAGGTAATTTACTACACGTGTAACATTATAGTCAATGCAAACATATGGGGTAATTTTTGATGGTGGTAGTTCACTGACTGGGTTAATGGTTTGGGGTTCTGAAATTGGGTATGTTTATAGGAAACCCATTCCCTGGTTGGTGGGCTAATCTATATAAACTTAAACTATGAGTGAAAACCCCTCCCCGAGATGAGCAGCTGTTTCGAAGCAGAAATTAAATGTGCAAAATATAATGAAATGGAGCATCTCAAAAACATACTCTTTCGAAATTGTTCTCAACTCGTGATTGGGTATTCTCAGTGAATACAATTATGTCAAGAGAGAATTGATACTGTTCATGGGTCACAGCTACAGGTTTCAACAGTTAGAATTCCTTAGAATTCCAGCGGTATTTGCTTCTCTACTCCGATGGTCACTAACCGGTTATGAGGACTTGGTCATGGGAAATAATCGAAAGTTGTTCCAAATTCACAAATGACTTTGGCTCAATGCTAACCGCCAAACAAAACACAAAACACCACAACTGCAGTATCTGTTGAACGATTTCCCGTTCTGACCTGCATTGCTGTGACACTGCCATTCAATAGGATCCCTAATGCAGCAGACCGTAATCCATGCTTAACTCCTAATCCCAGCAGGACACAATCTGTTCTATATAACTCAAGCAGCCAGAACCACATAGGAGCCCATGCTGGAAGCTGGTTACCGCCAGGTATCCATGTACGGGCATGCATGGTTATATGTACTGGGCATGGTTATCCATGTACTGGGCATGGTTCCCATGCACTGGCATGTATCATTGTACTGGGCATGGCATTCATGTACGGCACATTGACATCAGTGCGGGTGATCGGTGTTCATGTATGGGCATGGTATCCATGTAGTGGGCATGGTATTCATTTACTTAGATATTGTATCCAGGTAGTGGGTATGGTGTTCATGTAATGAGTAGGGTATCCATATACTGGGCAAGGTGGACAGTACTGGGCATGGCATCCATGTATTGGGCATGGCATCCATGTACTGGGCATGGCATTTCATTTATGGGCATGGCATCATGTAGTGGGAATGGTCTCCATGACTGGGCAGGAGAATGTAATGGGCATGGCATCTCATTGTACTGGGCATGGCATCATGTAGGGGCTGGTATCCATTGTAGTGGGCATGGCATCCAGTGTAGTGGGCATGGTATCCATGTACTGGGTATGGTATCCATGTACTGGGTATGGTATCCATGTACTGGGCATGGCATCCATGTATTGGGCATGGCATCCATGTATTGGGCATGGCATCCATGTAGTGGGCATGGTATCAATGTAGGGGGCATGGCATCCATGTAGTGGGCAGGGTCTCCATGTAGGCGAATGGCATCGATTATACTGGCATGGTATCATATACTGGGCATGCATTCAGTACTGGGCATGGCCTCATGTACTGGGCAGGCATTCATGTACTGGGCATGGCATCCCATTGTAGTGGCTGGTATCCATGTACTGGGGCATGATCCTTGTATGGGAATTCGTTATCTTGACTGGGCTTGGTATACATGTATATAGCAATCGTTACCCTTGTACTGGGCATGACATCAATGTAATGGCATATTGTCTATGTACTTGGTTCCCTTGTACGGGGCCATGGTATTATCCAGTACTGGGGCATGGTATCCATGACTGGTCATGGCATCCAGTACTTGGTATGTAATCAAACTATCAGGTATTGGAATTGGACTAGGACAGTTAAAATAATATAATCGTAGATGGAATGCTATTCAACAATCATGGTCTCTCTGTATCTGAGCGGAGGGTTGGGGCCCAGGTTTATGTTTAGATTAAATATGACAAATGATCTCTCCCCCCCTCTTCACCATCATAATTTACTTAACATTCACTTATTATAACAGGCAGTGAGGAAAATAGTGAAAACAGTCGTTATCGACCAATGTTTGCTCTTTGCTCCTCTTCTATACCTAACAATGGGGCTAGGTTGTATTTACATAATATTCTTTGTTAATGGATGATGAGTGAGTTATTGGTTTTAGTAAGACTATTCCACTCACACATCATAACATTTTGGAGCCTTCATTGGAACTGACTACATTGACAGTTTCAGTTCAACACTTGAGGCCCACATTGCAGTTCTCTAATTTTTGTAGCGGTTGTTCAATATTTACATAGTTTCTTTCATTTCAGGTGGGAATGAATGTGAACACTCAGTGTACTGTTCCCATGAACAGGGAAGCAACATATGTTTCATAAGGCCCCGCAGGAATACAACATTGTGACAACAAATGCACTTTGCTGTGAACATTCACGTATGTACAATAAGACAGCAACGGCTGACTAGTATATGTGGCATGGTTTCCCATTATCTGGATATGTTCATGATGTACCATGAGGTCCAAGGGAAGTCACCTTGAGGCGAATTCCGTCTCCAGCCTGGATTTTATAATACTTTGATGCAGTATGACAGTAGTGTGTATGTATGTGATGAGTAGATATGTGTGTGTCATGCCTGACTTGTAAACTGATAAGTCAATTGCACCTGGATGGATTAGACTCTTACAGCATAATGAGTATAATGATACACATTTTTGGGGGATCAGGTCTGAAGGTCAACAGAGGCAAAGGAAGAAGGAAGATTAAAGGGTCTTTTTTTGTTTGGGGGGGGGGGGGGGGAGGGATGGGAGAAGGGGTGGGAAATGAAAAACATGAAAAATTGATATTCAATCGCATTGTAGCTTGTAAAAAAACCATGTGTCAACGATGCCTCGGGCAGATAAAGCTCAACATCTGGGGTTAGAGGGGCAGTTATTGTGAGATTATGTAAAATGTAGATGTCCCCCTTTCCAGCCACGAGCAGACCATACGTAGTTACCTATTGCGAAGGAGGGAAGTTTTCCATATTTATACGCGAAATCCATGTTTTCAAATTTCAGTTTAAGTTTCTGTGTTTTTTCCGGACCGGAAATACGGAAAAGTGAGTTCAATTCAATCTCCAAATGTACGAACATTCAAAGAAACAATGGCAAAAATGCCTGGCCTGTTTCAGCAAGCCAACTTCAATGTTTAATTCGTCAATCAACCAAAATTCCATTTTCTGTCACACATCGCCATTGCAACATATGTGCCAGAAATTCATGGTACTTTTGACCTTGGACTGATCCGAGAGTGCTGCTGCAGCTGCTAATGCGATATGCGCGCTAACTTCAAATTGGCCCTAGCTGAAAAACCTTACGGAATTTACCGCATTTCATGTGATCGACCTGACGCTAATATTATGTAGTGGTGCTGGACACAATTTTCGAATTGGACGATTGTGATTATTTGCGAGCGGCGGAAATTACAGGATCATGTGGTGGTCGATTTTCGAGGATGTCGCCATGCGAATTGTGAGACTGATTTTCATTCTGGAGTTCGTTGCGTCAGTATCCGTTGACTTTCCACCAGTGACTTGCGTACGTGATAGCGTTACCGATAGGGTGTAAGTAGTCATAGTAGTAGTGTAGCGTTATTACTGGAGTGCAGTAGTGTCACTGGTGTGAGTGTTTAGAATAGCCTAACATGCAAAAAGGTTAGGAGCTTGGGCAGTAGTACTAGAACGTGTAGTTTAAAAAAAGGGAGCTTGATGCAAAAAGCAGGACATTCGTATAGGGGATCATGGGATAAAAAAGACAAGGAACTGGAAGAAATGGATGGAAGTGAAGGATCCAACAATGAGGAATTTTCTCAGTGATTACAGGAGGAAGATTGACAAACCAGGTTTGCAAGATGTAATTTTTTTTGGGGGGGGGGGGGGGGGCCTCATGGGGACTGTGAATAATGAAATTCAATGCACCATGACACCCTCCCCTTAGACTCCTCCCCCAGGACGGCATTCACCCAGGTCTCGATAGTTTTTTTCCAGTTTTTTTGTTTTTTTAGCTGCACTACACCCTAATATTGTATTGACTGATATAAAAACTACATAAAATAATAATTGTGCAATAATATCATTAGGGTTAGGAGAAAATCATTAATTTGGGATTAGGTCCCTTGTGGAACAAAATATATTGTTAAGCCGACTGGCCTTTTTGAAAATTTGCGACTGATCACCATTTTCTCAAGAGAAATGACTTGAGAGCTGTGATTTTGACTGAAAAATTTCCTTGTGATGAGGTGTCGAATGATGGCATTCATTTATTGAGCATTGTCGTTGATTTTCTTGAATATTTCAAAAGGTGAATGGAGTGATATTCCATGCAAGTTTAATGGAACAGAACGTCTAAATCCTCAAGCACAGTGTGTTCTAGAAGTTTTCAATAAACATGGTGAATATTCACAGATTCACACATGTCACTCACATTTAGAACACAGTTCTGTGTACGTGGTCATAGACTTTGCCACCACCGCCCACGATTCATTCATACATTCAAGATCAATGCATCACTATAGTGGAAATTATCAATTTCCTCTCATAGTTTAGCGTTTATGTGCCATGTTGTTTCTGTCTGCGAATATATCCTGAAAGCATTAAATCTTCAAAACATGTCACAATATGTCGCAAAATTCATGACAGAACGGCCACTGAAACGAGTGCCATAGTAAGGACCTCTTCGAACGGTACCACATTTTGTGGTTTCTACCGTGGACTGAGAAGTTATTCTATCAAAATGAAAATGATTGAATTTCGTTTTCCGTTCCATTGTGGAATTGGATCGCTGGGCAATTAGTAGAGAAATAGAAGTTTAATGATCAAATCGGTTCAATTGACAGACAGAAAACGACATCGAAGTTCATATGAAATCAGTCTCAAGTTTGAAAAAAGGATCCGTTGAAATATTGTGTTGTCGGCCATGCTACGTATTCAGTTTCCTCGTGGAATTTTTTGAGAAAAAGATATGTATCCCATATTATTTCCTCTAGACATTTAATTTTTGTCATTATTAGCCACCCAATGTTGGCTGTTTGAGTTTCACGTTCGAAAATCCATTCCCAGTACAATTGAAACGACTTCAAGGTCAAATACCAAGTGGTATGACGAGAAGAGATATCCCTTGGGAAAAAGCGTCTTGATTTTTATGTCAGGGAATCGGTTTCGATCTGGCCATTTCACGTGTTCACAGTTCAAGGGGCTGAATATTTCTAAATGTGAGTGTACTCATTAACACACGGAAGGTTGGTAAAAATGACAATCTTTTGTTAACCAGATTTGACTGGGAAATTAAAATCTGCAACTGGTAGTGTTTGCTGTTTGTTTGGATTTCTCATCTCCACATTCCCCCCAGTGGTAACAAGTGGATTGGGATTGACAACTTTGATGGGTATATATTTAGCTATCTGCAATTTCCTAATGTAGCTATTAAATATATTAGAGCAATTAGGTATCCTAACACTTTGTACAAGAATGTCCCTTTCTGTCTAAATATTTACTTTTGGTTTTATTTCACATTTCAGTACATAAGTTCCCATATGCCTAGTGCACAGATTTATGCTTTCCCATGTATGCCATTGCCACCAATAGTTTACAGACTATCCATCATGAGCAGAGTTATAGTCTTACCAGAACTCCCACAGTCCCCAATTCTATTCCATTCGTTCAAATAAGTAACCTAACCAAATGGTCCCTGCACCACATAAAAATTCCAGGTTGGCCAATCCCATCATCACCTGGTAAACCTATTCTTGGAGTAAGGGAACAGTGTAGAGAACTCAATAAACTTGATCTTCAGGCAGTTTGATCCCTTCATTTAGAAGGGTCCAAACCAACAAATCTGCAACAGACCTGTTACTTCTTTGGAAAACAATTGCTCATGCCTGACTCCAATTTATCAGGTATTATAAATGTATAACTCGAGTCCCCCGCGGAAACGGATGATAAAATAGCCTAAAAGGAAACAAGGACGACAATTTTTTCGGTATAATTGGGTGGAACATGACCCATTCCGAATATTTACTGGGTAAAAAAAATCCAAAGTAATTGGTGATTTATCAAATATTTGAGGGGCGGGGGGGGGACATGCTAGCACCCGCAGAATTGGGCACATGGACAGGAACTGACTAACCTTTGAAACAGATTTTAACCCTTCCGGACTGACCACTGTCACATGTTCGCGACACTGCAGTGGCTAGAATATGAAAGTGGGCACCTCTTGACATCCAAAATTATGGCCAGCTGAAACTTCCCAAGCTAAGTTCTAAGAATTTTTCAGCATAAGTTACCTTCTAGAGACCAGACTTTGGACTACTGTTGTTCTCAAGAGCGTTTGGTAAAATTGGGATAATTGGGAATGGCGAGGTGCTTACCCTTCAGGCTTAGGGACAATTATGCCAGATCTAGCTAGATGGTCGGTGGGCGTTAATGCACAGGTTAGTGGGAAAAGGTAAGTGTCGCGTATAAATTGCCAAACAGGGGTTTGGGGCATTTTGGTATCAAAATGTAAGAATGGGTGGTTATTTAAAACACTTTAATTCGACACATTGTGTTGGAAGGCAATTCTTAGGAAAATGATGATCGAAATTCATCCTTTGAACTTAGTGGTGTATAGCAGAAAAAGACACCTGGTCCATAGAAGTGGGTGTCATCATTGGTCTTGAAAGGGTGGATTACATAGACAAGGGTGTGCTGGTAAATTTTGGGAAGAAGAAAGAAGAAAATGTAGTTGGTGCCCCACCTTAATCATAAATCTCATCATATCCAGTTTTCTAGCACTTGGAAATAATAATCCATTGGGCAATTGGTTCATGGTTGTCTCTAACAGAACTTTTTTTTTCTTTTTTAATTTGGCATTATAGTTTGTACCAACTTGAGTAAAATATTAGGGACAAATATCAAGCACTTTGCAATACACCACAACTATATTCAGGGGATAGGACAATTTTTTCTTCTGGGGGGAGGGGGGTGGAAGAACAAGCAGAGATTTTTTTAAATGATGGGTTGATAATCCACCACCTCATACGATATAATTTGTTCTCACTAGTATATTGTCTGCACTGCATGAGGATTCCATTCGAGGACATCTGGTCCAAGACCTATCAGACCTACCACCTGACTTGATACAAACGCGAAGTTTTGGCGATTGCCAGCTGGTGATGAGCCGGAAGCTGCCAGAGGGGGACCACTGCTTGGACCACCCCAACCTCATAAACAATGCTGCTGATTAGGTTTTCCAATTTTAATTTTATCCATTTTTCCAGTAGCTTGATCATGTTTCATTCATCCCAAACCCCGGTTGTGCGTGTGTGTGTGGATCATTTACAAATCCTCCACCTAAGGATAATTCACTTATTGAGCTCTCTACTCAGGAGGTAATATGAGGGTGGCGACTTTATCTATTTCAGATATTCAACTTACCCCCTTTGGACCCTGCCCCCACCCACCCCAACCCACGTGCCATTGAACATCTGCAATAACACCAAGTCCGGGGTTAGCCCCCCATCCCCCTCACACGCATTTACCAGCAAACGGTTGCATCTACAATTGAGTCAGTTTTTCTAGACTTCAGAATAAATATGAGGTGGGGAAATTGTTTTCGTGCATTCAATACCAAGATGACTCATCATACGGGCCTTAGAAAACAGTGTTCGTACTGATCCTAAAAAATTGCATTGCAACTGTTGCTATGCATATATTTTTTTTTTTTTGTTAGCACTTCTGCAAGATTTTTTTTTGCAATAGCCATTTGTATTCTTCTAAACAAGATTTAGTTAATGCATTTTTGGGAGAATTGTGAACACTGACTATTTATCGTATAGTAATGAGGGACATATTGTTACATTTGCATTATGTATAACTGCAGTTATTATTAAATCGACCTAGCTCCAGCATTTAGCCATGTACTGTAGTAGGTTACGTAGAGACTGTCATGAGTTTGTTAGAAGGGAGGGGGGAGGGGAATTATCGTCAGCCTTGAGGCCTTGAGGCTATAAAAACAAAAATTAAGGTGGGCACTTATTATGCCCTCCTAGAAATTTTGGCGCATCGAAAAATCTGCAATGCGAAAGCTAGCGGCGATCTTGATTGATTGCGAACACGAAGATTGACTGACCATTGGTAGTCTTTACAGCACTAGGGGTACAGTCTTTCACACAAAGCCTGACGTACAACACTGGCTGTATGGGTAACTGACATCAAGGTGTTTTGCAGTTGGCTTTATTTGTGCAATGGTTTGACCAGGGTCCCAAATAATCTCTTCAATTCTGTTGCTTTCATAGAGAAAAAAATGCCCCCCCCCCAAACTCATTTTCGAGTGGCACTTCACAGGGCTTTCAGGTTTAATTAATTACTTCTCCCCCACCACTGCCACGCTGATCCCTCCACTAGTGTCAATCCCCCCCCTCCCCTTTTCTTTCAAGCCCCCGCCCCTCAAGGCCCCCCGTCAATCCCGATGCCGATTCCTCTTCAAAATAATTTCAGACATGTTTCTTCTAAACTGTCTGTAACTCCCGCTGTAAATTTCACATGCCCTATGTAATCTATATCAGCAGTTTTGGCAATACCCTGGCCTGGCAAATTGTAATCTATAAACACACTTTCGCATGGAAGAAAATAAACTGTGCCCATTTGGTCGATCCTACACATTTTTTGATTTTGGTGTTTACGGGTTGGGTTTTAAACGATACCATCAACATCCAGACTCTTGTGACTTTTTAGGTAGGAAAATCCATCATTTTGTAACTTTTTGGGCATGACAATCAATTTATATGTGCTTAGAGAGCTGTGGGGGGTTCCAGTTGGTTAAATCAGCCTTCTCTTTCAAAACATCCTGCCTATTCCTACTTTCAGGTTGCACTTGAACTAGCTAGCTGCATGTGCATACACATGTTTGTAAGTGTGACCGAACCACGTTATCTATTTGCAGTCCCAAAGGGCAAACCTTTACTTATCACACATGCAACAGCATGCTGTAAAAGCCGATGTACGTGCATGTGCGAGCGATCTCACAATGAATCGTGATTCCCTTAATATTCATCATGCATTTTTCAATCAGATTTTTGGCATAAATCTCAATCATTCTTGCTGCTGTACATCAATGGTAACCAAGGAATTTTTCTGGGCAATTTCTTTTCGCCCCCTAAAAAGTTTAGGTCATCTCAAGGCTCTTTTTAATCTTCAATGCGTGTATTGGCACTCCCCAGCCCGGACATGTTTTGTCCACGCTGGGTACCGGTATGGTGACGAACGACCCACCCTGTGTAGTGGACTTGCAAATTTTTGTGACTTTCACAATGTTAATTGTGTTATCAAACTGGGCAAAACAATATTTTAGGTTTCTTCTTCACGATATATAGGGACGGGAATGAAATATAAAAAGATTTTTTGCACGGTCGATGGAATGTCACTTGAGAGCAAACTCGCACAGAATACAATAGTACCCACGCTATTTTGTACCCCAGAGTTTTGCACAATCGCCCAACTTGCGTAATGCATTTTTTAGGGAACCTCTCACAGTTGCTGAATCATTGCATCGCAAATTTTTGCGATGCGATAACGGAAAATTACGAACACTGCTTAGAAATCCTGAGCCAAAATCGTAGGGGTTTGCATTAAAACCGACATCTTCGGAGGTCAAGATGAAATGAAGATTGAGGTACCCTCGTGTTTATCGCCATTCATCAATAGAGTATCGAGAGAAATGAAAAAAAGCCTTTTCCTCCTATTCGTGTCACCATAGCAACTATCTGAAACAAACAACTACTACCAAGCTCACTCTGTTATTAGTGGCCAGCTGGTTAATATGACTACTTACACAAGAGATATTATCGTATTGACTTATTATGATTATTGATATATGATTTAACGCACGGATTTGCCCCCAGCTGGAGTACTGTTCCCATGTTCGGGGAGAAGCCTCTCTGACAATCATTGGAATCCTTGATAAGTTACAGTCCAAGGCTATCAGACTCATTGGAGATGACTCTGACTTCTTCTCTGCACCGTAGATGTGTCGCAGCTCTCTCCCTTTTCTATCGCTACATCTTTGGGCATGGCTCCTCCAATGTGAGCTCTATTATGCCCCCACCCTTCATCCCCTCCCGGGTAGCTGGGCTGCAAGCAGCATGCACCGTTACTGTTTGCATTCCTGCTGCCCGCTCTGTTTCTCATTCTCCCTCATTCGTCCTTGTTTGTCATCAGAATCTCTCGCCTTTGGAATGCTTTGCCATCTGTCTGCTTTCCCCTCTCCCTACAACCTTCACTTTTCAAGTCTAGAGTCAACAAGCTGTCTCTCACTTTTCCATAGCTCTTTCATTCCTTCTAAGGTGCTCGTCATAGGTTTTAAAACCTTTGCCCGTCTTGCGCCCTTAAAAAAATAAGAATGACGATATAACCTAATCATATAGAATTGCATTAATATGGTTTTCCTCAATACGTCGTGCAGAATCGCTGTCGCTTCTTGTCAATTGCTACTAACAATATTGCCTATTCAGGACAGAAGAGTACAATTGAGGTTATAAAACAGAAGTAACAAATAATACGCCTCATTCTTGATATTTTAGCTGTGGCTGCATTTATAACATATACTGGCTGACAATGTTCAATATCGTCACTGGTCTGCTCCTTCCACAGATGACTTGAAGGGACTGGTGCACACCCCGGCAAGTTAGAACGTCGCGGGACGCCACATCCCCATGAGGCAGGGCTGCTGGTGCCACCCCCCATCCCCTCCCCTTGGTCACAGCGTAGATACGGCCCCCTCGGTTCCAAGCAGGGCGTCGATAGACCCCACTTCTCCTCTGAGAGAACCACCTCCAAGGGACTTTTGGACGGAGACCACCCTCGGGGACCCGCCTCTCCTGCCATTTGCCGTAAAGCAGGAGCTAGCCAAGGTCCTGGACCTGGCCCCCGTCGTGAAGAACTGGCGGGCCTTCGCGGTCGAGATGGGCATCAACCAGACCGTGTGCGACAATTTCATGTGCAAGGTCAGCCCCAACGATGGAGGTCCGGCAAGTACTTGTGAGTACGTGGAGTCTACGCTGTCAGAGGTCAAGCAGGCGGTAAAGCTACTCCCCGGGGGGGAAAAAAACGAGGAAGCTTTAGACATCCATAGTAATCACTGGAAAGGATATTGAGGAAGTCTCGGAAGGAAGGCTGTGAATGCTGCTATTAACAGGAGGCATGGTATCATACCTAAATGAATGGTATGTGCTATCATCAGTGGCTAACATTGTTGCATGTTTGGGTTCAGGGCATTTGGCAGCCATGTTTGATGTACCTTCGATTTTGCCTGGGATGGGACCATGCTCAGTCTGTCTGTGACGTGTAGGTGTTCAATCTGCTCGTCTGGCTTGATTTTTATTCATAAACTCTGATAATGACCGAGATGCGACAAGTTTAAAAAACTTCGCTGGGTCATACCAAAGATTTAAAATTATGGTATCTCATTTCAGATATTCAACTTACCCCCTATTGGACCATGGCACCCCACACCCACGCCATTGAACCTCTGGCAATAACACAAAGCCTGGGTTGGCCACCCCATCGCCCTTATCATTTTGCCAGACGTTTCGTCTACAATTGACCATCTTGGCTTAGAAATTTGTCAGGAAATTCACCTTCAAGATTTAGACTTACGACTCTAATCATCGTTCTATTACTGGATCAAGCTGTTTACAGTTGATTTCTATCTATTCCATATGAGTATCAATGCGAATTATGTCGTTTTTTGAAGAATTTATTTTCTCTCTCGATCTTGATTTGCATAAGTCCTTATTTTTAGCCTAAGCTGCACCTAACACAATAGTCTTGTACACCTTCCTACTGCCTAACGTTCACGTGTGTGTGACTTGGTCCGTATTGTGTTATGTTCAGCTGGGCTGGGACTTGTTGTCCGGGTGCTTTTCTGCCCTTCCCCTTCCCTCCCTCCCTCCTCCTTCCCCCTGGGTTTCCCCTTCCCTCCCCTCCCCGTCCATGGGTTGGGGAGTGTCGCCCTGTAGGGATTCTAGTTATGTAAATCGAGTGAAAGAGGGGGAACAGGAACTCGGAGTAAGTATCTTCATCGTGTATGTATTGTGGATTTTCATGCATGAATGTCGGCTCGTTGCCGTTGAGTGTGAGCCATGCCACAGTGAATTTTGAATCGCCCATAGTTTGAACAAACTTTGCTGGGTCATACCAAAGATTTACAAGTAATAGTATATTTGCCTCCTAATTATCACAGACCAGAGACTGGAATGACACGTGGTAGGACGGAGATACATGGCTTCACTGCACATACTTACGTCAGTGTAAAACGGTTAGGTCTAGGGCAGGCATCTAGTAACCAACCAGGTAGAACATTGAACCATAGGAATACTAAACCTTGTAACCATTGAATACAGTAATACAAAGAGGGAAGAGATTGAAGCCTGACCAGGTAGAACATTGAACCATAGGAATACTAAACCTTGTAACCATTGAATACAGTAATACAAAGAGGGAAGAGATTGAAGCCTGACCAGGTAGAACATTGAACCATAGGAATACTAAACCTTGTAACCATTGAATACAGTAATACAAAGAGGGAAGAGATTGAAGCCTGACCAGGTAGAACATTGAACCATAGGAATACTAAACCTTGTAACCATTGAATACAGTAATACAAAGAGGGAAGAGATTGAAGCCTGACCAGGTAGAACATTGAACCATAGGAATACTAAACCTTGTAACCATTGAATACAGTAATACAAAGAGGGAAGAGATTGAAGCCTGACCAGGTAGAACATTGAACCATGGGAATACTGAACCTTGTAACCATTGAATACAGTAATACAAAGAGGGAAGAGATTGAAGCCCGAGTATGTTGAACAGTGGGAATGTTGGATAGATCCTGTTCATAATAAGTGTCAAGTGAGAGTGACTACAGCATAGGTCATGTGCTATCGTCAGGGCATTACTGTAGTTCATAGCTTCAATGTCTGGACTAGGTGTCATTGCAGGAGCACAAAACCAGGAAGCATCCTTACCTTCCACATCACTGATTTAGAAATTAGTCTATAACTATCAAGTCCTCATTATTATTATTATTATTATTATACAAAACCGATCTAATCTTTCACGAGAAATAGATTCATGGAAAATGGATTGGGTTTAAAAAGTAGTATAGTGTCACAGGAATGTATGGTATCAGAATTTGATATAGATGCAGCACAGGTTACCCATTGTAAAACAAGCACGACCGGTGGTTAACCATTTTACAAGTTGTTACGCGTTTCCTGTTATCACATGAAATTGAGACATTATCAGCAATATTAAAGGCCACCAATTTTTTTTTAAAACTTAATTGCTGTATCAGTGTCATGTTTCTCATTACTTCCTATTTTTTATGGCCCTGATATTCAAACCAGAGGCCTAGAAATTGAAGCTTCCCTGTTTGAGCTGGAGGGAGGGGGGGGGGGGGGAAGGGGAGGGAGGGTGTTACTCGTGAATGTCCCTTTGCTGCCCATTCTCCTCTCTGCAGCATCATATTATAGTATGTATTATATATTATATATATATATACACAGAGGCCCTCTGTTCAGCATATTTAGTCTCATTCTAGCAAAAAAACATACAGTTTATTCAACTTGTGTCCATGTGCAGTTAAACATATTCATGCAGTCATAGACCTTGGTTGTCTTTTCTCACATGGGTGCTAGTTTGGGACATTTGAGCAACTTGTTCCAGCAAACTCAGATATATGTGTACCTGGTCAGAATTGAGACTCTATACACTCATGTGCCATAATTGGGGGGTTATTCAGTGTCTCTAAGATATACCATATTACAGTTGCCCACAGAAAGGGACTCGAACTAAATTGTCTGTTTTCAAATAAGATTACACAGATCTGTTTTAGTGTGATGCTGAAGTGGCAATACACTGTTATGCTTGGGACTTGATATTGAAACAGTAAGCAGCTGTTTGATTTCTCAGGTTGGATAAACGTTCAACTTCTGTTACGTGCCCAGAATATCTGTCATTGAATGTGACGTAGAGAGAGCACATTTAATTATCCTATTCAGAGGGGAATGTTACTGATCAAAGTTCAATTTTAATGCAACATGTGGCATTGAATTCTGACCTTTGTGACACGGGTCATATCATCACACTGCAAACCGTTTCACAGTTTGTTAATTTGGGAGGGTAGAGCTATTGGACAAAGTAAAATTATGGAATAGTATCGAAGATGTTTTACTGGGGCAGTGTGTGTGTGTGGGCCAGCCAAGGGGACAGATTGGTCTGTGATGTAACAGTCAGTCCTGTTGATTCATTGATCATCAGTGCAGATAGGTATAGGTTACGTTGCCTTCCCGTGATTAGTTTTTTAGAGCATAATTACCTATAAGGTAGTGTAGTGCATATGCAACCAGAGAGCTACGAATTGCTGTATACTTGACCATAAACATGAAATAATGTGGCTATGAAGTTGACAGGGTCGCTATTGGTGCAAAAGGATACGTGACTAGACCCAGTGATAGTGTCTGATGCAAGGTGGTATCGTAATATATGCCAAATAAAGAGAGTAGTGTAATGATATTGCAATGTGTGATTACTGATTAATATCCAAGAATTAGGGAAGTCCCAGCTAATTGGCTGGCCTCGAGGGTGAAATAGTACCACATACAACCACATAAATCCACTTTCAGATGTGGCTGGCTTTGTAGTATATTTAAGGTTGAATTAGAATTGCCCTCACATGTCATGAATTTCCCAGGAAGGTATAGCACGACTAGGGAGGTGGGACAGTGTGAGTAAATGGCCATTGGCAACTGATGGGGAGGTCTTGTATTATTGGGTCTTAAACAATATTACAATACTGTGTACATATGTGTATAATTGGGTGTGAATACTGCTCAATACCTAATTGAGGATTAGGAAAAGAATTTCAGAATGCCGCTTGAAGTTATTTGTCATGAACTGAAACTGATAACTTTCTTGAATAGTCCACATCCCATAGAATGGGTGTGGATTGATTATCAACGGCTATGCAACTCGCTCACCACCAACATCTTGTAAAGGGAGTGCCTAGGATGTACATAGTTTTCAGATATTCAGACAAAAATTATTCTTATAGATATTCTGGCCATATATTTATAGGTGATTTTTATATAGTTTTAATCTCTTGTTTATCATTTTGACATTCATAGAAGGAAATATAATTTTAGAGGAAATCCAGTTTGAACACTAATATTCCAATTCAATTTTGTGGCCCAAAGGTTGATTTCCTTCTGTAGTGAATACAGAAATTCATCATGTTTGCGATTAAAAATAATTAATGTATGCCTTGTCTCATTGTTTCCAATCTGCACAACATAACAGCAAGTATAATCTGGTGTATGTAGAGTCGTTCTGAGCAGTTTCTTGTTGCTGTGATGACATTTCACACTTTCAGTCCTAAATAATGATACATATCTTTTTACATGTTTGGACTGCTGATTAAGGTGGGATTAATACCTTCGGGAGATAGTTCATAAATATTATTTTCTGCTTTGCGCTATTAAGCTTTTGACCTTTCAGTAGTGTATAAACGTAAAAATATAAATACCATATTTATGACTTCTGTTCCATATGATACATTATATCTACATGCTGGCTTTTGAAGTACTATCATATATATATATATATATATATATAAATGTATATATATGTTTATTTAAATTAGTGTTGTTATATTCCCAGTGAATTATTGATGGTAGAAATGCTCCCAGCTCTTTCATACAAAGAACGTCTCTAAACATTGCACTGTTTCTCTGTGATAGGCTCTTGTCAATTGCATGATGCACCACCAATACTCCGGGCATGGTCATAGTCAGTTGTGGTCATTGTCATATCCAAATAATAATAAACAGTGCTTATATAGCGGTTTCTCTCCCACAGCCTCAAAGTGCTTCACAGGTATTACCCTGATCTCATTTAGTGACTAGTCACCCCTATGATAGCACGCCTTTCTGGCCTTGTTCGCCTAACGACCACCATTTCAGTACGTCACTTCATCGTGTCCCCCGGGGACTTCCCCATAGGGCAGCCACCTACAGCGCTCACTACTCTTCACAAGTCCCTCACAAGGTACCCACGTTTACAGGTGGGTGTGTGGGACAGTTCAGGAGACTTGCCTTGTCCAACAGCACTGCGGAAAAGTCCTCTGGCGTCCAATGGGCTCCGAACTCGCAATCAATGGTTTTGCAGTCTGGAGCTCTACCGACTGAGCTAATCCGCGTCCGTTGCAAAGTGACTCACATGTGCGTCACATTCCCCCTAGATGGTCAGTCAAAAAGCTGACTCTGGGGTGTGTCACTTATACTCAGATTATATAAGGAAACTGGAAAGAGCTGGCTTACTAGTGGGTCATTTTCAAGGAATTGTAAGTCATCTGCTGTGACTGAGGTGCATCATTGGACAAGACTTGTATGACCCACCTCTGACAATGACTCACCCTGTCTGGGGTATAGGGGGTGCATCATACAATGGACATGATCTGATTCCACTGACAGACATTAATTTTCCATTTGAAACGTATTGGGTGAAATACTGGTTCTTGTCTTGTGTGTGAATGAGACTCTGCGATCACTTGTGGCATGTGTGTATGTTACGCTTTCCTGTTTAATAGCAGGATTTCCCTGAAACCCCAGGACCCAATTTGATGAAAGTTTGTATGTGGTGTTGGGGTTGAGTGAACACAATCTGATTGGATTTTGAGCAAAAAAGACACTAGTTGAGTAGGTTAATTACCCTATCCATGTATTTCATTGTTTGAGCTCAGTAGAAAGGTAGACAACCATGAGGGGTGTATGTTGATTGGTTTGTGAACTAGTTTGAAGGAATATTTAGGACCTTTGAAATTTTCAGCATGTAAAATCTTGATAATATGTAATTAAGTAGACTAATTTGTACAATTTAGGCAAGTCCATTTCAAATTTGTCAAAGTTTCATGAAACTTGATGTGTGGGGTCACTGGAGCTCTTTAATGTATCTGATCGCATATTTAGTGTAAGTTTGTCGGGTTTCCAAGGAACTTGATAGGTATGGTTCAACTTCATCCTATGAAAAATTTTGGAACATAGATTAGGGGTCACTGGGGATCATTCAACCCATCTCATTTATATACATATTTTAGGCCAAATTTTACCTTGGTGGGTATTGTCTACCTTTATTCCTGAAAATGTTAACACAGATTCAGGTCTTTCAATGTGTCTTATTCGCATAACTATGCAAAATTGTTTGTATTAAGTGCAGTCTACTGATGGTCTTAAGATGTTTTAATTTGAGAGAATGGGTCACAGGAGGTCAAGTAATGTCTGATTTGCATATTTTGACAATTTACGAATTTAGACCCAAATTAGTCACAAAACTTCTCTGTAGACAACAATCAGTCCCCAATTAATTTGAAATTGGGACTGGTCATCATTTATTGGCAGCTGATCCACTGCTCCAGAGAGCATTTTCTGATTGGCTAGATTGGTATCTATTATATTCTTCGTTAGGGCTAGAGATTAGTATTAGGGTTATTGAGCCAACCACAGAAAATATTTGCAAGTGTGCATCAGCTTTTCATAGATGAACCATTTATGGGCTGGCAAACCATATCGACCGCTATGTATGCTTCTGGCTTTTGCTGTTATTAATTATTTCAGAATGGGCAATTGTTTCCCACAATGATTCCTGTCAGGAAATTTGTTTAAGGTCAGGTTGGTTGAAACATCATACTAAATGCCTCTACAAAAACAGCTACTGATCACAAAAAAAGACAAGATGGCAGTCCATGCCCCACTTCACTGAAGTTAAAAAACTATGTGTTCAGTAATATGGCACCCACCTTTTTGGCAACTGAACCAATTGCTGTACCCTACCTAACCTAGGTAGGATGGGAAAAAAGGGTCTCAGTAGGGTGGTGGGCAGGAATTAGAAGCAGGATTCAGTAATCCCTACTCTACCCTCCAATTCCTGGTTGCATCCTTGTGAACAGCTATATACCAGGTAGGTTATTTCACAATTACTTGAATGTGCAGGTGAGTGGAACTGGAATGTAGGAGAATGTAGGAATCATTACCATAACACATTGTTTTGGTTCAAGCTGTTGCCGTCCTTGTCTGGTCTCATTGCTGATATTAACAGCAAGGTAGAGTGTAGACAGGAATTATTTAATCGATTCTCTTGAAAATTGCCTAAAGAAGGCCATTCTTCCTACTAATTTTCTACTTGATTTTCGAGAATTGTGGGCAAATTAAATTCTTTAGGTTCTGTGTCACTTTTAAGTTGCTGAAGTAGTAAGGTTGTTCCTGAGGATTATATCCTTCCTGACCCCTTTTAACTAAATATACCTATTCATACTCTACATTCATGAAACTGACAATTTCAATAACTTGTTTAATAATGCCTTGCTGCAAGCTAAGTTCTTCTGGCAATTGAAGTCCAGTTGTAAAATTGTACAAATGCATTCTGCTTCCATGGCAGTGTGAATAAATTTGCAGTGGAGTTACAAATTGGGCTATGCAAGGAGCTGCCATTCCATCAGAAATTGTCTCCTGTGTTACAGCTTGTATTATCAAAATGACACATTTCTAATGTTCAGTATATATTCAGTGTATGTTCAGAACCCTGTATTTCCTCTTGGTGAAACATTTGCTTCTGTAAAACCTCAGCTCAGATGGTAGAGCTCTGGAAATTCATCCCAAAATTGTCACGGAATCCTTATAATCCAGGCATTGGGTCCAGAAATTGTAAACGATAATGTAGGAAAGTCGAGACAAAAGATAGAAGACGTGCTCTTTACATAACGGGCAAAATAAAAATGGTGTCCCTATGAGGTGTCAATTATGCATGGAGTTGAGGGCGAGGTTGCGAAAGTAGCCAGATTGGATGGAGTTACTAGGGGAACTGCTATTAGATGAGCTTAAGAAGGTGAGTTTGGGAGCGCAGTGAATGCCTTAGTGGCTGCCTGAAATTCATTCAAGGTTTTTTTTTTTTTTGTGAGTGCAGAGAGATCTCGAGAAAAAAGATACCAGAGTAGCAAGAGGTTCATGACTGATAAAACAAGTGCACCAGGGCCTCCAGGCTGAAATCAAAAGATACTCTGCCCTGTGCTGGCAACTACTATCTGACGATCCTCCAAACATTTGTTTGCTGGGAACCTAGGCTATAAAAGACTAACTGGCTACCCCCCATCCAGGTACAGATTAAGAATATAATACTAGGGGCTGTTACTCTCTGCTATTGTTAGAGCATGTTCTAGATCTTATAATTGACCGAATTAATATCTTTAGACCACTTTCAGCATGTCCACTACATTAGGAAACGCTGTATAGGCACTGTTACTCCCAATTAATAGCATACTACTATATTACTATGTGCTGTGTTACATAAAGTGAGATAGTGACTTGAATAGTGGTCACAGGAGGAGGATAGTGTTTGCCAGTGGTTACTCTGTGACACTTCTAAAGAAACCGAAATGTTGTTGGACGCTATATGCAAACTTTACACATTTCCCTCAAAGCGAAGATCTGTTCAAAATGCACCCGAGGTTTGGGGGTAAATATGACGCATTGGTGATTTTTGTCAGTGTTTTTAAGCATTTGCAAGCCGAAATAATTCTGCAGTGATAGTACACGAAGCTGAGGATACACAACAGGCTATCACTAAAGAGGTAGTGTCGCTTGGTAGCAATTGGCAAAAAAACAACATTGACATTGCATGTCACAATGAGGAAAGCGTCCCAGTAATGTAAAAAAATCCCAATATGCCGCAAAATTTTTGTGTTGTGACGTCATGTCCAAGTAAGTAAGGTTCAGAGAGAATAATGCCAGTCATTGACAGTTTGTTGTATATGTTGTGTGAGAGTATGCCATGTTACTTTGATGTTAACCTTTAGGATTAACAAATTTCAATATCCCTTCCCAAACATGTAATGTTTGCAGTATTTGTGACTGACCTGAAATTGAATGAATAAAATGTGCTTGATAGCATCCCAAAGATAGCTTTGATGTTTTCTTGCCTGAAGCTCTCTCTTTTCATATAAATGTTAGCCTGATTAATTCATCCTTGGAAAGAAGATATTAGAATCACATATTAAACAAGAGTACAATCAATTTGTTTCTGTTTGTTCTTCCAGAGAGAGAGAGAGCTAGGACAAAATATGAATGAACCCTAAGCTGGTGTGTAAACATAAAGTCAGCTGATCATCACATTTGTCTTATTATCCTTCCTCTCTCCATGTGCCAGTTGAATACAGAACAGCGGCGACCCCACTGAATCTGGAATGTGGAATGTACGTGATGGAAGACAGGATTGGTCAAACATATCCAAAATCCGAAGATCTCGCCTTTGCATGGTCGTTCAGAGGCTTGGAGCAAATCGGTTGCCGTATATTTATTCGAATGGGAGCCCTAATAAGAGTCTCATCTCTGTGAGGAGCACAGCGAAAATAGGACTGAAGTTCTAAAACAAACTTTCCAGAATTTTGGTAGTGTTTGACCCTACCAAATTTTTTCTCTGACTACATTAGAAAGTTGTTCTTCCATGTTTCTGCTGCAGTCCATTTTATTGGAAGTTAGTCACCTCATACCTATTACTACTGCCACCATCCTGGTCTGATTATGAGGTAACCAACTAACCTCTGTGAATGTCAAGGCACTTGATGTATCAATGGAATTATCCTATTTCTTGGACTGTACTACAAGTCCTCCAAAGATAGACATCAAACACATGACAACAATATCGACCTCAGTTGCTGCATGGTGAGAGCTTGTTTTCAAGGAAGACCAGAAAGCCAAAAGGCTTAGTGATTCCTGACTCTTCCTGACAACCTATAGCCAGACACAAGGACAAGTGGGAATTGGTACCAGCTGGTGACCTCGTATGATCTCTGACCTGACCCCAAAACAATAGGGTTCATGTACTCATCATGAGACACACATACCAAGTATGAACTTCATCCATTCAGGTGGGGTCGAGTTATCGTGTTCACATGCCAAAATTGGCCATATTAATAACTTTTCACAAATTTCCTAGTTTTGACCAAAATTCACCCAGACCTATACCAAAAAACATAGGGTTCCTGTACTCCCCATAATAAAGCTACACACCAAATTTGAACCCGATCAGACCAACCATTTGAGACTTATCGTGTTCACAATGTTTTCAGACTTTGACCTCGGTTGATCTCAATACATAGGACCTACCCCAAAACAATAGGGTTCCATGTACTCATCATTGGGAACTTCACATACCAAGTATGACTGCATCCATCCAGGTGGGGCGAGTTTTAATCATGTTCACAAGGCCATTGGCTCAAACTTTTGACTTTTCACCAATTATCCATTTTTTGTTACCAAATTTCCCCCCCGACCTATCCCAGAAACTAGGGTTTCTGTACTCCCACACGAAGCTCACCACCAATGGAACCTGTTCAGACCACCATTCTGGACTTATCGTATTCCCAAGGGTTTCAGACGTTGACCTCTGGTGACCTCTGCCTGACCCCAAAACAATAGGGTTCATGTACTCCTCATGGTGAACACACATATCAATATGCGCTTCATCCATCCAAGTTGGGTCGAGTTATCGTGTTCACAAGCCAAATTAGCCAAATTTATCAACTTTTCACAAATTTTCTATTTTCGGCCAAAATTCACCCCAACCTATACCAAAAACAAAAAAAGGGGTGTTTTTTTTTTGTTTTCCTGTACTCCATAAGAAGCTACACACCAAAATTGAACCGCGATCATACCAACCATTTTAGACTTATCGTGTTCACAATGTTTTCAGCTTTGACTCTCTGGTGACCTCAGATGACCTCTGACCTGACCCCCAAACAATGTGGTTCACGTACTCATCTTGGGGAACACACATATCAAGTATAGCTTCATCCATTCCAAGTGGGGTCGAGTTATCGTGTTCACACCAAAATTGGCCAATTTATCCATTTTTCCAAATTTTCTATTTTCGGCCAAATCACCCCCACCTATACCAAAAACTATAGGTTCCTGTACTCCGCATAGAAGCTACACCCAATTTGAACCCGATCAGACCAACCATTCTGGACCTTATCGTGTTCACAAGGTGTTCAGCTTTGACCTCTGGTGACCTCAGATGACCTCTGTACCTGACCCCAAAACAATAGGTTCTTGTACTCATCATGTGGGAACACACATACCAAGTAGAGCTGCATCCGTCCAGGTTGGGTCAAGTTTTAATGTTCACAAGCCAAACTTGCCACATTATTGACTTTTCACATTTTTCCATTTTTGACAAAATTCACCCCGACCTATACCAAAACAATAGGGTTTCTGTAACTCCCCAACACAAAGCTACACACCAATTATGAACTTCATACCAACCATTCCGGACTTATCGTAATCACAAGGTTTTTCAGACTTTGACCTCTGGTGACCTCAGCTGACCTCTGACCTGCCCCCAACAATAGGGTTCATGTACTCATCATGGGGAACACACTACCAAGTATGAGCTCATGCATCCAAGTGGGGTCGGTTATCTGTTTCAACAAGCCAAAATTGGCCAATTTATCAACTTTTCACCAATTTTTCTATTTTCGGCAAAATCACCCCAACCTATACCAAAAACAATAGGGTTCCTGTAACTCCCATAAAAAAGCTCCCCAAATTTTGAACCCGATCAGACCAACCATTTGGACCTAGCGTATTCACAAGGTTTTCAGACTTTGACCTCTGGTACCTCTGACCTGACCCCAAACATAGGGTTCAAGTACTCATCATGGGGAACACACATATCAAGTATGTCAGCTTCATCCATCCAAGTTGGGGTCGAGTTATCGTTTCACAAGCAAATTGGCCAATTTATCAACGTTTCACAATTTTTCTATTTTCGGCCAAAATTCACCCCAACCTATACCAAAACCTAGGGTTTCCTGTCTCCCCATAAGAAAGCTACAACCAAATTTGAACCCGATCAGACCAACCATTTTGACTTATCGTGTTTCACAATGTTTTCAGACTTTGACCTCTGGTGACCTCAGATGACCTCTGACCTGACCCTCCAAACAATAGGGTTCACGGAAACTCATCTGGGGAACACACATATCAAGTTGAGCTTCATCACATCACAAGTTTGGTCGTGTTCTCGTGTTCACAAGCCAAAATTGGCCAATTTAATAACCTTTTTCACAAATTTTCTATTTTCGCACATTCAACAAACCAACCTATACCAAAAACGATAGGGTTCTGTACTCCCCATAGAAAGCTTACACACCAAATTTGCACTCCGATCCGACCAAGCATTCGGACTTATCGTGTTCACAAGGTTTTTCAGACTTTGAACCTCTGGTGACCTCATATGACTTTGACCTGTGACCCCAAAACAATAGGGTTCATGTCCTCATCATGGGGACACACTACCAAGTATAGCTTCATCCATCCAGTGGGGTCGAGTTATCATGGTCACAGCCAAATTGTCCAAATTATTGACTTTTCACAATTTTCCATTTGTTGCCAAAATTCACCCCGACCTATACCAGACACATGGGTTCTGGTACTCTCCACAAGAAAGCTACACACCAAATGTGACTGTTTCAGACCAACCTTCTGGACTATCGTATTCACAGGGTTTTCAGACTTTGACCTCTGGTGACCTCTGACCTGACCCCAAAACAATAGGGTTCAGTACTCCCATCCCCCCATGGGGAACACACATATCAGTATGAGGCTTCAATCATCCAAGTGGGGGCGAGTTATCCGTGTTCACAAGCCAACATTGGACAAATTATTGACTTTTCACAAATATCTATTTCTGACCAAAATTCCACCTAAGGCTTCGCATCTCCTCACGCTTTCTCTATTCTCTCCTCTGTGCAGGGGGACGAGAAAGAACAGCGCCGAATATCAGAGAGGTGAGAGAAGAAGAGACAAAGGGAGGGGAGGGGGGGAGGAAGAGAAGAGGGGGGACCGTAGACTATCCAAAACATAGTGTTCCTGTACTCCCCATGAAACTCACACCAAATTGAACTGATCAGACCAACCTGTTAGCCTATCGTGTTCACACAATTTTTGTCAACTTTGACCTCTTGATCTCAGATGACAATATGACCTGAACCCCAAAACATAGGGTTCATGTACTCATCTTGGGGAACAACACTATCAAGTATGAGCTTCATCCATCCAAAGTTGTGTCTAGTTATCGTGTCAAAGCAAATTGGCCAATTTATTACCTTTCACCAATTTTCTATTTTTCGGCCAAATTCACCCCAACCTATACCAAAAACATAGGGTTCCTGTACTCCCCATAAGAAAGCTCACACCAAATTTGAATCCGAGCAGACCAACATTCGTACTTATCGTGTTCACAAGGTTTTCAGGACTTTGACCTGCTGGTGACCTCAGATGACCTCTGACCTTACCGCCGAAACAATAGGTTCATTTACTCATCATGGGGAACACACACCCAAGTATGAGCTTTATCCATCCAATGGGGTTCGAGTTATCGTTTCAACACTCAAATTGGCCAAATTATTGACTTTTCACAGATTTTTTCTATTCCTGACCAAAATTCACCCCGACCTAATTAAACCCAAAACAATAGGTTCCTGTACCCCCATAAGAAAGCTACACAGCACATTTGAACCGATCAATACCAACCCAATTCTGGACTTATCGTGTTCACAAGGTTTTTTGGACTTTGACTCTTGGTGACCTCAGATGACTCGACCTGACCCCAAAACATAGGGTTCATATACACATCATGGGGAAACCATACTAGGTATGAGCTTCATCCATCCAGGTGGTGTTTGAGTTATCGTGTTCACACTGCCAAAATTTGCCATATTATTAACTTTTCACAAATTTCCTAGTTTTGACCAAACTTCACCCTAACCTATCCCAAAAACATAGGGTTCCTGTACTCACCATCAGGAAGCTACACACCAAATTTGACCCCGATCAGACCACCATTCTGGACTTATCTGTTCACAGGTTTTCAGACTTTAAATCCTCTGGTGACCTCAGCTGACCGCTGATCCTGACCCCAAAACAATAGGGTTCATGTACTCATCCAGGGGAACACCCATACCAAGTATGAAGCTCATCCCTCCAGGTGGGGTGGAGTTATCGTGTTCAAACCCAAAATTGGCCCAATTATTGCTTTTCACAATTTTTCCTATTTTTGACCAAAATTCACCCGAAAGACCTATACCAAAACATAGGGTCCTGTCACTCCCATAAGAAGCTACACATCAACTTTGAACCCGATCAGACCAACCATTTAGACTTATCGTGTTTCACAATGTTTCAGACTTTGACTTCTGTTATCTCAGATGACATATGACCTGACCCCAAACAATAGGGTTCAATGTACTCATCTTGGGGACACACATATCAAGTCTGAGCTTCATCCTCCAAGTGGGGTTCGAGTTATCGTGTTTCCCACCCAAGCCAAAATTGGCCAATTACACTTTTCACCACTTTTCTATTTTCGCCACCACTCATACACCCCAACCTATCCCAAAAACAATAGGGTTCTGTACTCCCCCTAAGAAACGCTACATGACCAACCTTTGAATCCGATCAGACCACATTCGGACTTTATCGTGTTCACAGGTTTTCAGACTTTGACCTCTGGTGACCTCTGACCTTGACCCAAAACATAGGTTCATGTACTCATCCTTGGAAACACATACCAAGTATGAGGCTTCACCATCCAGTGGGGTTACGTTATTCTCTGTTCACAACCAACATTGGCCAAATTATTGACTTTTCAACAAATTTTTCTATTTCTGACCAAAATTCACCCCGACCTATACCAAAACATAGGGTTCCTGTACTCCCCATAAGAAAGCTACACACCAAATTGAACCCGATCGAGACCAACAATTCTGACTTATCGTGTTCACAAGGGTTTTCGGGGACTTTGGACCTCTGGGACCCAATGACCCTCTGACCTGACCCCAAAACAATAGGGTTCATATACACATCATTGGGAACACACATACTAGGTCAGGAGCTTCATCCATCCAGGTGGGGTTGAGTTCATCGTGTTCCCAATCCATGCCAAAATTGGCCATATTATGTTTAACTTTTCACAAATTTCCTAGTTTCGGATCGAACCAAATTCCCCCCGAGACTATCCAAAAACAATAGGGTTCTGTACTCCCCATAAGGAAGCTAGCTACACACCAAATTTGAACCCGATCATACCAACCATTCTGACTTATCTTGTTCCACAAGTTTTTCAGACTTTGACTCTCAGAATGACCCTCTGACCTGAACCCCAGAACAATAGGTTTCATGTACTCATCATGGGGAACACAACCCCAAGTATTAGCGTCATCCCTCCAAGTGGGGTCGAGTTTACGTGTTTCACAAGACAAAATTGGCCAAATTATTGACTTTTTCAAAATTTACTATTTTTGACCAAAATTCACTCCCCGACTTATAACCAAAAACTAGGGTTCCCTTACTCCCATAAGAAAGCTCACACCAAATTGAACCCGATCAACCAACCATTCTGGACTTATCGTGTTCACATGTGTTCAGACTTTGACCTCTGGTGACCTCAGATGACCTCTGACCTACCTAACCAATGGGTTCATGTACTCATCATGGGACACACATACACCAAGTATGAAGCTCATCCACTCCAGGTGGGGTCAAGTTATGTGTTTCACAATCCAGGCTTCACCACCTACCCCACAGCACACACCACACATACCCACCCACTGGCTGACTGCATAGATTCCTCCGACTTCCGTCAAGGATAAAAAAAACCCTCCATAAGCAGAGATGAAGGCATGACAATGATATTATGCTCCATTGCTTTATTAATCCTGAGAGCTTTGTTGAAGACAAGCGACCGCCCCCAGTTCCGCGTCTGGTTTACAACGATCCGTTTTTTTTCTCTATTAGTCATCAATGGCGAACAATTACAAGGCATGTAATGAGTTTCTTTAAGATTCTCAGGCGGACCAAAATCAGTTTTTGACCCTATTTGACCTTTAAAAAATGACCTTCATGCTGACGGTTTTGATAAAAAATTGTTACTCTCTATGTGATGCATCCACTCCCAGAAGCATCTTGCCTTCCAATGAACATGCCCAATTATTGCTAGAAAGCTATTAAATTAAACTTTGACCCCTTGTAACTACAAAGTATGCGTCCGATCGAAGCGGGGAGTTTGATTTCCTCCATAAAGCACACAAAGGTCTATCACATATCCAAAAATAACCATTCTATTTTTTCGCCCCCCGTAACTCCTAATAGTCACATTTATGCAAGACTCAACCGTTAACTACAGACCACCCGACAGAGGTCAAATTGCAGGTCATGAGGTCACACACATTCAGGTCAACATTATATCACAATGGTGAACCTCCCGCCTTCACTATATTCACAAAGATCTCATGAGGATTCCAACCCAACTTTAAAATATGCATAAATTATGATAATTACTAGGTAAATGCAAATGAGTAACAGTTAACTGACCTATGGGGCCTCGTCCGCTACTGTAATTCATTGGGACTATAGATAAACAGCTCCACCAAGTTTCATCAAAATCCAACAACTTCAAAATATCCTGTACAGAATTATCAAATTAGGACTACTTAAGTAGCTATCTCGTTCCATGAAGCTATCAATTTTGTGTACTCTTCATAGTTGTTATATACTCCGCACGGCAATCACCAATGCCTCTACCGATCGAGAGATACCTTGTACACAAGCTTTCCGGTCCAATTTTCATTCAATATGCAAATGAGTATGGTCTTTCGGGACGAAACTGGATGCACATCGGCACTTTTCACCCGCACCTCCACAAAAGGTCCCAGCACGATTGCTTTCACGGTTCAGGATATACCGAACCGCACATACAGACAGACAGATGGGCGGATGGACAGACAGACGACAGACGACAGACAGACAGGCACACACAAATTTGACCACTATGTCTCTCCCTTAACAAAGTTCAGGGCGCGACAAAAACCACTCCACTAAGCATAGAGGACGATGACTAACGATATTGGGCTCAGTTGCTGTATCACGTGTTATTTACAGCTTCCTTGCAGTTTCTTGTAAATATATCTATGAGCCGAGTCCACATTGTAACATGGCAAATTAATGTGGACTAAAATCCGCAAGGCAAATACAGTTGTGACCTCTCCAACCAATTTTGATAGGTACACCAGAATTCTTCGACTGCTTAATATCCAACATGAAGCAAGCATAAGACTTATCAGCTATGATTAAAAATAGAGCAATCACGATAACATAGGAGGGGTCTAGGAAAAATTCACTGCCGATTTTTGATTGGTACATACAGTGGCGATAATACCAATTTAGACATTCAATGTGGTGTTTTTTCGTGTCAATTACACTCTAAACATTTATTGACTTCTGAAGAGATGATGACAGACTTAGGCCTTTCTCTGGCGAATTATAATCATTGTGACCTCATAACATGAGATGTAATCCTCCAGCCGTACTCTGGATTCCCGCCATGTCCTGAGTCATCACAATTTTTAATCCATCACAGAAGCTCTCGTATCTGTCAATCATTCTTAGTTATTGGCACTCCCACATCCTTTAGTCACTCAGCTTCACTTTCACAGCATAAATGCAGATATAATTGAGGGATAAAGTGCCATTGTGGGACTTACCGGGGAACAGTCGAGTCAAGTCCAAAGCTCATGAAGGAGAACTTCAAATCAAGAAACAATCTTTCCAAAGATTCCATATCTCTGAATATATCTCTAAACGTCCAGTGAGCAGCAGAGCAAATTTGACGTTATTAATAATGGATGGGTAAAGTGGGCCGATCAACCAATCATAATCCAATGTTCACAACAACAGACAGCTGGGGGTTGTAAGTGCTACCTCTCAGCCGTGTGTGAGCAAAATGAATGCCAATTTCTGGAACACAAACATGAACATAAAGCAAACCTGATACGGGGAACTTGATTCAATTTGTGTGATCATTCCCAATATTCTCAAAATACTTATCGAATATCTTGTCTGGGGAAATAATTTTCAAGTAGTTTTATGATAAATATACCCTGACTGGTTTGTATGGTGAATTCACAGAGAAGCACCAGAGAATGCCATATTTCCAATGCACATCCACCAAACATTATGGATATAGCCGTCTGATGTGCTTTGAAAAACTTTGGAACATTGGCTTATGTTTCATGACATACTGAACACAATCGATTGTATATACAATGTCTTGAAAAGGAATACTCTGGTATGGTATTTCATTTAATGCTTTTTGCAATGATATATTCTCTTCGCAATGTATAAGCTATTACGATTTCAAGTTGCTTTTAATTCATTTAATGTAATTAATACTATTACAACCAAAATGGTATTGGCCGGTGGGGGCATTCGGTATAGTCAATGATAATTGTACTGACCCTAATTATATGAGAAGGGAATCAATATTCGGGAGGGAGAGGTGTACATATGTGATTAGTCCTTTTAAAAACAGCTACAAGCCACACCCCACACTCTTCCTCCCTCCCCCCCCCCCCAAATACATCTTTCATGGGATCTAGAAGCATTGATTGATCCAGCATAGCTGATAAAGGCCCTCTTAATTGGTATCTTTTATACCCAGGCCACATTCTGGTCCAGTGTCCCCAAACCTGGGGTCCTTTGACCCCTACCCTAGGGGGCGCCCCAAATCTAATGGAGGGGGTCTGTCACAGGAAGAGTTGAGAGTCTGGGGAAGTAAGAACGTCATGAATAAGTCATAATTGCCTATGCTCATTTTGCCAACCCTCAAAATTCAGAGAACCCGAAAAGGTCCGGGGAGGGGGCACCAAACTTTTCTGTAATTAACAGGAGGTCCGTGGATAGAAAGGGGGTACTAGCTCGGCTGTATCCATTGGAAGTACATCGTTGGACAACACAGCTGTCATTGAAGAATCTCAAACAGGCCGATAAGAGATCAAAACTAATTACGTTTGGAATGAAATTAGTAATGATCGCATCTCGCTTACTGGCCAGCTATGTAAACAACGACTGTCTTCCTGGAATCAATTATTGTCATGATAGTGATATGATAGGCAGGATACTGCATATGACATGATTTGTATCAGTTAAATATCAAAACCTCCATCCTTCCTGCAACAAAGGAAATATATTAACAGTCGAAAAGAGTATTTCAATATCATCTGTTATCATAAAATAATTTGAAAGGTCATCCAAGGTCAGATCATTACATAGGGTTCTATGCATTGGTTTATGATCTTATTTTCACTAGAAGGACCAACCGTCATTTGGCTAGATGTGGGCAACTCAAACCCCACACACAGCTGAAGTGATCAACCATTACATTCTTTCTTTAAAGTTCAGTCAGCTGATCATAAAAAAAAACCTTCTCGATATCAGTAATTTCCTTCAATTGGGGATTTTCCCCTGCCATCACCTATAAGGTAATATGATCATCTCTCATGCTTTATTCTGTAGGATTGCATGGATTCATCCTGCCAAAATAGAGGTGCGGCCCCTCCCCAACTTGATTCGACCATGGTACTGCACTGAACGAGGGGATCAGCGAATCAGTGTAGCATGCTCGCTATAAACACACATACACATTAACAGCCCAGGAGACAGGAAGACAGAATGAAGATGACTAATATACATGAAACATTCATTGCAACACATTTCCTGAAAGGTTAATAGAAGATATCACCTCAAAATTCACTAGATCTATTGGGACTGGGATTCTGGTTTCTGAAAACAGAGTAAGAGGGGATCACGGTAACGCCCCCTGTAGTGTTAGTAGCAATCGGCATAGGTCAGCTACATTTGCAAGTGTTTTATAAGGGCTAACACTGAAATCAGGTGTCATGCTTTTGAACATGTTTGCAACTGGAACCAAACAGCATACAGGAAATCCATCTCAGAAGAAAACTAGAGAGAGACGACAACATAGGCAAACGGACAGACAGACAACAATATGTGACGGTAGGACCTAGACAATAATACAAAGTTGTCAAAAGAATATAACTGTTTTATTACCCTTCTTCACAAAAACCCATTGTAACAGAAACAGAAGCTGTGGTAAATTGATAGCATTCATGGCCAATTGGGGCATGTTGTTGAAAATTTGCCACATTAGGAAATAAGGCCGATATAGAGAGTACTATTCCAGTATATGGAAAAGATCCGTGTTCTAGATTGACATGTTTTGACTTGCATAGCAACTTGGAGAGGAATTTAAGGACCCCACATGAAGATGTCCAAATTTTTCGAAATCGCAAGCAAAGGCTCCAGAATGGAGAAATTCAGCAAATTTTGAAATGAAAACCAGTGGAACTCAAGTTTTGTTGAATGATTTCATGCAAAAGTATTGGAAAAGATTCAGGAGATTTCGTAGTTCATTAAAAAAAAGTCCAAAGAGCGTAATCATGCACCTTAACACAGGAACTTCACAACTACACCCCGCAACATGACACACAGGAACCTTCTCGTTCAGGGCAGTAAAGTTAGCCACCAAGACACTGCGGGACTCAGCAGTCAGTATAATTTTACTATTTGAATACCCCGTTATTCTGTTTTTTATCAAGCATTTTCTGTTAGATCTAGAAACGAGTTCTTTGGTCTGCGTTAAAACAATAGACCACAATAAAAAAATCGTTGATACAAAACCAAGGTGAAATGATCGCCTCGGCTCAAAAAGGGGAAAAAGAGAAGTTTAACTAGGGCAATTAAATAATTATCTGTACATGTGACGCCCCACTGCGGCTCCCCCCAGGGTGGGGTGTCATGGCGGCATAGTGTCACCGGCTCTCCTCCCTGGGACTCTCTTGTGAGGAATGGTCGATCCACGGAGGCAATGCGGTAACGTTTTCTCCTGGAAGAAAAGAAAATTGGTGGTTGCTCAATGGGCGGGTTTTGAATGCTCTACCTGAATAACCGACAAGATGAAGCTGTGTCCATTATTCAGCTGAATTTTTTTGAGACTAAAATGAGAAGAAACATGGAAGTTCATTCCTATTCAACAATCCCTCAAATAGGAGAAAGAGAAATATGAGAGAATGAAAGGTATCTTTCTACAACCAGAAAGAGGCCTGTTCCATTCCATATATTACTTCAGGCGACTGAAATCAGAATTATTGCATCCATTTGCACGATGGTTAGAATTTCTCTGGCCTACTAAATGTTATAATGGATGAATAAAGCCAGCCAATCAATCAATGGTCACGTTTACTGGTCTGGCAAAGTCTCTACCAAGATTTGAGACTTTCTACCAATTGAGATGGGATCTGACTCTGCCTGTTCTCACCCCCCCCCCTCCCTCAACCCTTAGTCATGTTCCCATCCCCCCTCCCCCACCCTTTGTATTTGGGTGGGAAATCTCCCCTTTTCTGAGCAGCTACCTTGCAGTTTGTGGATTCTATACATCAAAAGTGCAGCGGGGTGGACCTC
>JAODTK010002039.1:20000-33970 GCA_026419785.1 Sclerodactyla briareus | reverse complement strand
AAGAGAAACTGGGGAGCTTTGCAAAGATAATTGTGGCCATAGCCTCATTATTTATGCATTTGCAAATCGTTTTCAAATAAATTCAGATTACATCTATCCTAGAAAGCATTTTGTAGATATCTCCCTCATTCATCTCTCTTCTCCAAACCGTAACGAAAATTGTTGTCAACCGTTTCTAAAATAGAGGGCGGGTCGAACCATTTCTTTTGATTTTTCAAATATCTCGAAACGATATAGTGCGCTAATCACTGCACTTCAAAAAGGGATCGGCACGGAAAAATCCGCCTGCCGCCTCGACGCGAAAGGGAATGAGGGTGAATATATACCATTTCGTATAGAAATTGACATGGGCCATAGCTCGGACACATTGCGGGAATTGTTTTCCTGATCTGAACCCTGATTTCCTGAATATTTCCTCCTCCTGGTTGAAAAAGCAAACATCACAATATGCCACATGACTACGCAATATTATTGGGTTCCGAAAAATGTGACCAATCCGGAACGTTTGCTGCTTAGTCCTGTTTTTTTTTTCATGTATACTTGCCGTGGAGCACTCAGGATCGAACCCTTTCTTAGGGGCCGAGCAAGGATGCAGACTGGATACTTGCACCTCATTGTCACCTTGCGAATCCTCCACCAGTTACACGGAATGAAATAATATAACAACAATATCTCGTTCTTATATTATAGCGCTTTTTCTTTCCAGGTCCGAGACGTTCTCAAAGACAAGCGCTTCCAGATTTATACCCCCTGATCACATTATGACTTGTCAACACCCGTACCAAATAGTACTTTTCTCTTTCTTGTTTTCTTCTCCGACGCACCCATTTCAGTACGTCACTTTATCGTGGGTCATCGGGACGTCCCAATATCACATCCACATAACGCTCGATCCTCTGTACAAGTCACCCTCACACGGTACCCACTTTAAAACACGTGGGTGGCTTTGTGAAACTTTCAGCAGGCGAGACATGTCTTGTCCAAGCACGGCGGAAAGGCTCGGGCTTCCAATGGGGCCCTCCGAACATCCACCGCGATCAATGGTTTTTTGGCAGTCTGGAGCTCTACACAGGTGAGCTAGCCGCCTCCCGGACAGACATGCAATACCTATTCTTTTGGCGGTTTCCTTTATGTGTACTACCTAGCCCATTGCTTTATTAATCAGGAAAGCTGGGCTTTGGTTCGGGGCCTCCGACTTGGCCCCAGTTGGGGTTGGTCCGTGAAAATCTCAATATGTGAACTCGATGACTTTTTGTAAGCCCCGTATGTGGTTTGGTGAATAATTTAACGTGAACACCTGGTCTTCTGTAATGGTTTCCTGTAGACAGGTTCCTTGTGTGGGCCCTGTCGGCTCAAATAGATTGGATTGTTTGTCGGTTGTTGCGCTAACAAATGGCCCAGTTTTTGGCCCCAATGTGGCAAGACCAATTTTCCCCGATTGTTTGGCCTATCGGGGCCACAGTATTGCCCTCTTTGTCAACTTTGTATGAGTTCCAAATTGGGCCGCTCGGTTAGGGTTAAATTGGGATCCCAAATTGGGCCCATGTTTGACCTACTGTGGATTCTTGGCTTGATCTCACCTCTCAAGTCGATTGGTGGGTTGAATCTCGGTATGTTTCTTGTCACGCCAGATCTTTCTATCAGAGTGTGTTGCCGACTTTAACTTGCAGGTGATATACCAATAATAATATACAACGGAGTGCCCCGCCGTCCTTTCTCTTCGATTTATTTATATTGGTGTTTACGATACCTCATATTCTGCTGGCGTCTAATATGACCATTACGATTAGATCAGAAGGTTCCATCACAGCCGGTAGATCGGGTAACTCCGACTGATTGACTGGAGAGGAATATGAAAGTCCTTGCTGCTAACACGTAACTCTGGCCATTGGTCCTGTGATAAATTTCAATGAAACTATTCAATGGAAAGTCAGTTTATGGGAAACAAACTGAAATTCGCTCAAGGAACATCTGCACTATCAATTGACAAGTTAATATTGTGGGATATAATAACATATATTTATTTTATTTTTTTTTTATTTTTTGTTTATAAACCGCAATACAAACATATTTACTTAATTAACTGCATAATTAATATCAGGACATTTAGGAATATTAATGATGTATGTAAAAGAAACGCATGCGGAAGGAAGTACAACTAAAAAGCCAGGGAGGCTTAAACGGAGTCAGTTACGCCCTCAAAACAATAAGGTAGAAACCGACATAGAAATAGCGTATTTAACAGGAAGAAAAAGAAGAAGAAAAAAAAGAACTGGAGAAAACAACAGAATGAGTTTCCATATAGTGAATAACAATTTGAAACATTCAAAAGATCAATTCAAATACTAGGCGATATACGAATACTCCTGGTAATACAATATTATTTGAACAAATCGTTGTATACTCACACTGGTAGATGTACGAACTGACGAAAGACTAAGGTATTCTTATTATGGTTAGCTGATTGAATACTCATACTAAGGTAGACATAGTATATAGATTCAGTACATTTAGTATGGGCAATAAATTCTCTAATCATCCTCCTCTTAAGTGCATTAAGGTTTGATAGTCCTTCAAAGAATCTGACAAAGAATCCTTGTTTTATAGCACGATTACGCGCAACTCACATCCCAATGTTACTTCGAAATTATGTTTGATGAAGCTGGGTAGCACGCCTGGTGTTGTTGCATGTATAACGTAATACGGGTATTACTAATAATAAAGTCATTAATGTAAAGTAGCAACCTCTTCCTGCCCCTCGTAGCTAAAAAGGCGGATTTCAAGTTGACCATATGCTCCAGCTTAAGTAAGTTAAGCTCCTCGAACAGGCAGCTGGTGTGGGCCGGGATTCGGCATGGGGGCTACTGGCGCAACTAGCACGTTTCTGGAGTATTTCAGTTTGTTTAAGATTTTGATTGACATGTAGCACTCCAAATATAGAACAATACGTTAGTGTGTGGTAGATAGCGTCGGTAGAGTTTCCTCAGAATTGTACGAGGCCAAGAAATTTTAACTTTGACAGGATGACCACAATTTATGGAGAGTTTTCTTAGAAATTGCTGATAATTGATCTGCGCCAAGTGAGCCTATCGGCAATGTACTCCCCGAATTTGTACTTGTAACTTATTTACATGAATAGCCTGTTATTTGAAGCTTTTATCCCATCTTGTCTTCCCTATGTTCAAAATCATATAGTGAGTTTTTATATTAGGGTTAGTGTAATTGTTTAGCAACGAACCATTCGCGGAACTTATCCATTTCAAATTTTAGCAGTGGTATTGAGGGACTTAAATTGTATTATTCCTTGAAAAGATGGTGGTATGCCATCGCCTGCAAAAGGAGGTATCGGCTATTTAGATCATGACAATGTCGTTCATATAGATAGAAAAGGAGTGGACAAAATAGACCCCTGCCTGGAACACCACATAAATATATTCTTAATCTGCGAGCACGCTCCATTAACTCGTGTGACTTGCCTTCTATCTGAAATGTAGCTAGTAAACCATTTTAGTGGAAATTCCACGGATAGCATAAATTGATAATTTCTTGATTAGAATACATGATCATTGTATCAAACCCTTAGAGAGTCGAGGAAAATTCCCATCTGAAATATGATTACTATCTAGATTGAAACGCAGCTTATCTAATGCCTCAGCTAGGGTTAATTCCGTATAGTGCTTTGGACGTGAACCCATACTTGACCATTGAAGAGATATTGACTCTATCAGAAAACTATGCAATCTTTAGACAATAAGTCTTTTCAATTATTTAGCCAAAGATGAGATCAGTGAATTGGGCGATAATTTTCGAAAACACTTGAGTCGCCTTTCTTAAATATAGGAATGACTTTGCTATTTTAAGTTTATTCGGAAAGACCTCCTGGTGAAAGACAGTTACATATTGCGCTAATGGCTTAACCAGAACAAACAACTTGCTAATAATACCTGGCTTGAACATCATCATAACCCATATAACCCCGCTGCTTGGTCAGGGTTAAGGCATGCATTGCTACCTTTATTACTTCCCTCTTCAGAACCGGTGTTATGAATATGAGCCATCGACTTCTCTACTGTTCAATAATAATTTACCCGGTTTGATGTCGTTGTTTGATATTCCTTGCCGAGACGGGCCGATGTGTGACAAAATAACATTGAAAACTTCGCTATATTAGTCGCATCGTCTAATTCGACGGCCATTATGTTTAAATGTACAGGATAAGTAGGACATTTGGTCTGTGGCGTAATACCTCATGATAGTTGTCCCAAGTTTTTCCATTCAATCGTTTGTACAGCGTTTGTGAGAATTTATCGTGAATACGTTGCGTTTAGAAAATCGATGATATGATAATCTTATTCCGTTAGGTCTTATATGCTATTTGATTATCATTTGAAGGCTACTTAATGTATTTGCGAAACATTTAATTTTTTCCGTTGATTGACTTTAATATGCCTGGGTTATCCAGGATGTTTTCTTGGCGTGCTCTTTTAACTTACTGATATAGGTTAATGGAAAACATGTATTGTAGGCTTTGCTAAATTTATTCGAGAACTGGAATCTGCAAATTCCACCATCTGATCTTCTAAGAACAATCATTCCACGAATCTGCCTTATGTTATTCATAAAGCATTTCGTGGTTTATCGCCTCACCATAATCTCTAAATGTAATAAAAATATTATTCTGCGGGAATGTTTCCCAGTATGTAAAAACACACAGGGAAATTGTCATTTAAGTCAATAATCAAAATACCCGAATGTATACTATTTTGGATATTTGGTAAAAATATTATCAATATTGTTGATGACGTATACTTCTACTCTCGTGGGCTTGTCAATAGTCCCGGTTCGAACCATATGAGAAATTGTGTTTAAAAGGTGGGAGGACATTAACGAGTTAAAGTTCAATATTATAGTCCCCTTAATAATCATGAGCTACATACCTATTCCGTGGTATTTCATTGAGAATATTTATCTATGGTATAGGAAAAAAAATCTTTTAGTGAGCCATTCGGGGTCTATAAACTACACCGATAATCGCCCTAGAATTTAATTGGTCAACAATTGTTTTTCCATAAATAATGCTCTATAGAATCATTATCTACAGGTTTAAAACCCCACCCTCATTGCGTTCCTATGCAAATTTGGGTCAACTCTTCAGAGAAATCATCGGATAATTTCCTTATTTTTCTTTATTTGCCAATCATGGTGACATAGCATTTGAACAACACCGGATTCCCTTATGTAAATATTCTTCCATTGTCACTGTGGTAAATAACTCACATTGCGACCTTTCTACTGCATTGCCCTTACAAATTGCCTTCCCAAGACTGAAATTTAAATTACCGTGTGTTCCTTAACATGTTGTACAAGTATACACATTTTGAATTTTACAACGATGGAATGAAGCTCTTCTTCGAATTTGCCCACACACTCCTCCGTTACAGACCTCTGGCTCAGACGCGTATCGGAAAATCGTATCCCCGATCCGAATTTGTGATGATAATAATAATATACAATATAATAATATATACTCATAATAAAATAATAATATAAAAATAAAATAATAATAATAATAACTAAATTTCGGATGTGTAACCAATGCGAGAACAGCACACATCGTGACGCAGGCCTCAAGATGGCCGGGCACGCTGTACAAAGTTGGGCATAACACGTGGCAGCTACTATCGACCACTGGATATGCAATCACTACGACATACCCACAGAACATTCCAACGCTGCCAACACAAACCGGAAGCGTGGAGAAGAATTATATCACCAAGATCCTTGGGACTTCGAGATCCGGATTGATAGAGTTCTCATAGAAAAGACGACCTGACATTGTTGTCGTGCCAATGCTCATATGACGCAACAACATAGATATATCCACACTAAAAAGCGCGGGAAAGACCGACAAATCCAGGATCTCGGCTCGAAGTAAGAGCAATGTGGGCTGTCAACCGCAAAGGTTGGACCAGTAGTGACTGGATCACTCGAGCACATCCAGCAACTCGAAACATGCCTAGACGACACCCTTCCTCTGACAAAGACCGCAATACTTTTGAATTCTACATCGGAAGACGAGTGCTCGACAGTCTCCCAGATCCGGGGGGTAGGCTCGAAGGCCGGTACAGACAGGATGGAATGGCCATCGAGCAGAATTTGATAGAAAACAAGAACACAAAGTTGTGTAGTGATTCGTTGCCGTATGTGTAACAATATGGACTGTACTTATGTAACAGCTTCTGTGGAACCCTCCTTGAACAACTTGAAGATAAACACCTTGTTTCAGAATTTCCAAATGCACATTCACTGTCCAGTCACTGTGTGTTATAAAAATGTAATGATGGGTGCGTGACTAGAACATTTGACTACTGGCTTCCACCGTTTGCTCCCATATGATGAGTTGAGGGGTGGGCTCCAATTGAAAATGCAGGAATATCATAATTGTATGTACTATTGGGTATAATTTCCACACAGTTGCTCCAAATAAATGATGAATCATAGTGACAACATAGACAACTTCACTTAGCTGCTACTCACTAAAAGTCACCGTATCCACATCGTACGATTGTCTCCTAACGGGGACGTCAGACACTCCAACTTTTGAAATAAATCCCTATCTGAACGGCGATGACGAAAAGCATTAGCTAGTATTCCATATAGCCATGTGTGAATATGCGGACTGCCGCAAATTGAAACAAATATTTTGAATACTTCATATCGGCCGAAACACATGAAAAACACGGAGCAAACTGACTGTAGATACTACAAGATGGATCGCCCAGCTTCCTAAACAAAACACAACAACACGCACAGAGCAGGCACTCGTTTCCAACGAGCTCACATCACACGGGCGCCCCGCAGCAGCACCGTCAAGCCCTATAAGCTCTACATCCTCGTTTCGTCGCAGACGTCCCACAGCCACATCTCTCTCAACAGTTCACCTCCCAATTCACGCAGACGAACATTGCAATTTGGTCATCACATCGGAGAACAACTAGGTCGAACAAACACTACAAATAATAACATCAACAAACAAGCGACTGGTGTAACGACTGGCGCATGAACTAAATCCACAAATCACAAGTCATCTATTCAAGAAACGCGACGCCCCTGTCACAGACCCCCAGGCTCACTATCACGGCAACACCATCCCGCGTCAAGCCGGTCAAGTACCTTGGCCACAATCAACCTCGATCACAAACTCAAGCTTAATTACCACACAACCATTATCACCAGACCAGAAGAATGACATCATCACTCTTCCGATTTTGGGCGGGAAACCCGGACCCCTGGAGCGGCACCCAGTACAACCATGAGGCTCCCGATGATGAACGCCCTACATGGAATACGCAGAACCAGGCTAATACCGTACCGAACGGCCCTTGAGAAACTGGAAAGAAATACACGCAGAGCCTCAGAATCTCCTACCATCTTCCATACGACGAACCATCGGAGCGCCACGGAAGACCTCGCGCTAACATCCCATCAGTACACGAACGACTCTACGATTCTGCAATACAAACTCTTCAACAACAATACAAAGAGCCGCCACCTTACCCTCCACAACTTCAACAACCATGCAATCAACTACCAACACAGCGAGCGACTAATAGAATAACCCCCTTGCAGGATGAAACATGGATTCTTCGCAGACGATATAAACATAATTTCCGCCTGCCTTAGCGCCCGGTCGTGCAACGCAAAGTCTACTAATATTCACTCAAATTTCCTCGAGTTTCTTCATAACCCCACTTCACCACCCCCCCGCCTTCTTCCTGTAGCCCAGCGAACCCACGACAACGCCCGATTCGACGGCCCTCGCCCAACGACGTTCCCATCGCCTGGCCATCGAATTCTCCACCTGCACCTGTTCTCTCAGGCCGATGGCTGCTTGAGACGTGGTGGCCATCCGTTTGCCAGCTTCTGCTTTTGTTACGTGCACATCGCCCCCCCCCTTAACTTTTTTTCTTTTTTTACACATATCTAGGTCCCAGTTTTTTTGGAGTCCTATTTTTTTCTTTTTTTCCTCCGGTGGGGTTCCCCCATCCAGCGAACACCTTTGGGTGGAGGCATATCACGAGGACGTAAATTAAGTAAATACGCGTTCGATCAGTAAATCAAACCAGCTTTCGCCCACGAACTGTGTCTCTCACCTCACCGAGCAGCTTTGTCAATTTCAAGCAGTTTCCTGCACACTTTCGTCCCACTTTTACAATCTTCTACATCCCGATCGGTTGTTACCCATTCGTAATTGCCATTTTTTCACTTTAACACACCATTTCTCGAACACATTTTCCAATCGACATACACTTCACTACGACTACCAGCACTGCCATTATTGAGAGCCTGATCGCGTCGATCCCGACTACCCCCGAGCACTCTCAAGGCGACATTATGGACCGACGACTTAAACGACATCCCTGCGGACACGCCACTAAGAAGTCCAGGCCGTATCCACCCCTCGTACCAGAAATCCGACCCCGCCTGACGACCTAACGCCCTTTCAGGAGAAGAGTATTCTTCTAAACAACGCGCTTGAGAAACTCGAACCGCTCCAGATCTCTAGTGCCCCCCTACTACCTTCGGGTAAACAAGGGGTTATTCCAACACTCCCAGTGCCTACGTTGTAATGAGAGGGACAAGAGTCTTGGGACTCGGCCCCTCGTCGGGCAGAACGTCGCCCTTCCAGTTTCAGGGAGACACTTTCCGTCAAAACGGCTTCAGATCAAAATCTAATACCAACGCCCCACGGGAACCTACACAATTTTAGATCGCAATTCAGCTCATCCCCAAGCCACTTTCATTGGCTTTATCAACGGTAAGTCCTAAGGTAAGGCACGCCTATGCAACAATGAGCAGACCTCAATCGAGAAAAACCCACTTTTTCACAGAAAAACATTCTGCTCCGTAACTACCGAAAGGAGAGCGTGTCCGTGTCCAAAAAAAAATGCTATCAATCATGAGGACCGCGACAAATATTTCGAACCCTGACCAAACGGCACCAACAGAACACACTGGTGTTCAAACTACATACACAATCACCCCCCCCCCCTATCACAACCAGGGACCAAAAAGGCCTTAACCAGCATTGGCACTTAATAAAACGTCAACCCAGAAACTTTTCGCAAACTGTGTTCTCCAAGCCCCCCATAATTGCCTACAGAAGGGCACAAAATCTCAGAGATTTATAGTTGAATCCAGATTTTCACACGGGCATGCACGCGAACAAACAGAAAGCGGAGACGATACTCGTCTCGAAAACATTTTGTGAAAGGGTTTTGGATCGGCAGCACACTACAAAAACACTCAAAGTTTGTACCCCTAACAGAGACGAGGACCGCCGCAATACGCGTACACTGTATGAAGCCCCAAAATAATACCGACCCCGAGGGCGGAAACTATAGTCTGGTTTCACAAAGTCTCAAGCCAACAAAGGCTCACTCACGTCCACATACGCTCCTAACATGCCTAACTACTCCACAAGAGGGCAGTGAATCACAGCACGCATGTGGGGCCTGTCGGGGATGCCGTCTCGCGATATTTCGACACTAGGGTTACATTGATGTCGCTCGATACCATTGTGACGATAATCGTGTCGATCCCAAACCGTGTCGCGTAAAGACGATATTCCGTCGGGTCCCTAAAAGCGTCCGCTAAACCATCATCCACATCCACGACCTTCAATACCTCCCCATAACACTTTTAGTCCGAGTCCAAACGGACTTAACAAGGTGCCACATTGTTCAAAATTGGGGGTTATATACCGCCCGTTTAACAATTTTCACTGACGGACTGTCAATAAGTGGCAAACTGATATGAACATCTCTTGAACTTACCACAGTCGTTTAACCAACCCCCAAAAGCCACAGCTCTCACAAAGTGGTCAAATTGTTCAATCGGCACGTCTTTTTGCACCAACTGTCCAACATCAGCTTACAATGTCCCGGAGCCAATTCCAAGTGATCAAATTGTTCAAAGTCGGCTATTATGTGTGTGTGTATGCAACATACTAATGCTGTTAATACCAGACACTTTCCGCTTGGTTACGCCATTTTATTTTCAAGACGTTGGTGACAACCCCACGCCACTCAACTCCAAACGGCCTCCCACCCACCAACCCTAATTAATTAAATGGTTTTTGCCCAGGATCCAGGCCCAAGGTCCGCTGAGGTCGGATTCCAGGATCTCAGGTAGCCCTCCCTTACGATCAGTCCTGTTCGCCGGCAAAAGCGCAACACTAGATGTTAAACCGTCAACCCCCCCCACCCCCCCCCCCCCCCCACCTTACTATGAGTATGAGCTTAGTTTCAGATCACGAATAAACGATCGGCTTACTCAGCAGTCTGCTGTGTAGCAGTGTAAGCACCATGTGTACTTACAAGCGGCATTCAGCGTTTCTCCGTAGTCTATTTCTATGATTCCAACGATTCCAACGAATGCACTTTGATTGACACCTGCACCTTGTAATATACTAGCTCCATGCGCCTAGTCAACTGGTCCCCGCGATTTTTTTCAAATCAAAAAATCAACCGTTGGATGGCAGCCAAACGACAAGCACCACTTTCACACAGGTGGATCGATTGCTGATGCCCATCCTTGCATATCTCTTCAGAACCATTTGTGATATATTTCAACAATATCTGAAGACGACTTCTGGAGGAACTAATGAGTTAAACCCCTGAATATTGATCATGACCTATATAATGACCGCTCAAATCGAACGATTTTGAAAGATCTTAACCACTCCACCAGCCAAATCCTACGCAAAGAAATAAGGCCACCGGTCCCAGCTAGGTTATTGTTCCTAAACCCTCTGTACGATGATTGGGCATTCAAAACCAGTCTTGACGTCCAGTTCCAGCATGATCCTGGATTCAGCTGAGAAGATATATTGTATCACTGACTAAACATTGTGGTTAAGTAAGAAGTAGTCAAGAAAAAGCACTCCAAGTTGGAATAACGTTTAGGCGACTGTCCCAATATTTACGACAGCGAAGCCTAGGCTATATGTCGGCTAGGCTTTGCTTAGGCCCTAGGTTGAAAAGAGTAACCAATGGAACGGAGCACCACCTTTAAACAGCACCAACAGTATTACGTTGATAAGCCACATTTAGCCACCACCGTTCTCGTCCTTGGGGTCACATATTTTTATTTCCAGGAAAAAAAAACAGATCATTTGCAACATTTCATAACTTCTCACAGTGACAGTGCTTGCTTGGGGCATTGTTAAAACAAGTGCAATATCTTCTTCAAAGGCTGTTCTTATTATTTTTCAAATTTTCAAAATTTGGAACCCCTCTTCCATATCCCCAGCACCCACTTTCGGCCGAAAATGGACGAATCGCACATTTTGGGGGTTGGGTCAACATAAGAATGAGCAACAAGTGTGATAAGGTGTCAAAAGTTTGAAAAACCTGTTCTTTTTCTTTTTTCCATTCCATTTGGGTTCAACAATTTGACCCCTCTTCTATTCCCAAAATTCGATTCAGCACAAAAAATGGTTAAGTTCAAATTGAAGTCAAAGTTACAAAAATGATGGTGCACGAGTTGGATCACACAGGCGTGCTTCCCAACCTCTGCATACATAACCCTTAGTTTCCATGGTAAGGCCAAAAAACTAGTTTTTTTTGACCACTAACTTACCTTTGATGACCTTGATGACATGACCGTTTGTTTGAATATGATCCCTCCTCATCAATCGCAACTAGTCCCAAAAAGGTCAGCGATGTAGACCTTGCTAAGAGTTATTGCCCTTTCAAAGTTTTCATAGGGATCAACTACACCCACAAGACGACCTACAAGCTACTATGCACTTGATACTGCGTGCGTTCAGATATCGGTCCATACACAATTTTCCACAGTGCACACACACACACACACACAACACAGCAACACACCACACACAGGTAACACACCACACACACACACAGACACACCCACATACACAACATCACACACCTACACACACTTACTTGCGTGACCGCATAGATTCCGTTGCCGTTGGCAAGGATCAAAAGGGAAACTACTACTACTACTAATGCTATAATATTACAATATAATATAAACTAATATAACCGTTCTTGTATCGCGATTCAACTAAGTCTCATTGCTGCAATACGACCCTCTATACGAAACAAGGATGAAAAAAAAACCGTACAAACGAAGAGCCTTTGTGTCTTCAGCCTTTATTTTGAAGGTTTGACGGGATGGAGCTGCTTTACACTTTCGAGAGGGCATATTCCGAGGAGAGGAGCAGCATACTGGAATCGCTTGACTGTTACCTGGTCGAAACGTGTGTTACCAGGAGGGACTTCGTCCGAGACCTTAAATGACGAGATGTGTGTGTACATAGGCAAAATTTTTCTCTGATAGCTGGGAGCCATGCCATGAATGCATACGTTAACGGTTTAGGTTTCTTATCAAATAACCTTAGCCTATTTATATCACTGATCCGCAGTTGTCTTTTTAATAGGCTAGTTCAACTGTTTGCTGTTTTGATACCAGTACGGTTGTCAGAGGTCCTCGGGTATACACTGATCACCCCCTAATACCCTAAAAAGTCATATAAGTGAAACTCATATTTTTCATATTGGCCTCGGATTGCTTCGACCACATAGATGTAATAGCGGTTCGATAACCCTACACCCAAATGTGGAGTTTTTTTTGTGTTATCCACCTTCAATCGGTTCAACCCAGGCTCGTTTACAGTGATTTAAACAGTAAATTTTCGCATTGACCTTGCATGCATTGGGCAGTATTTTCTCCGCTCCCCTCCTTCGTTATTGCGTGATAGTAGGTTGGTCCTCATTTTCAATGTTTCTTCTTCTTTCAACTGAAAGTCAGTTTGGGGTGGTTCCTCTCCTATACTAATCAGAGAACTCAATCTTCAGGCAACGTCATGTCGCTTCCACTGACCTTCAAAACCTGGGAGAAGTGCCGATCTAAAATCTACCGGCAGAAAACATTTCAAATATTCCCCACATTCAAGTAAAATACCTAGAAGGGGTATGAGAGAAAGGGGGATGAGAATAAAATATTAGCATGTATGGTTCGTGTCCGGCGATAGGCGCTCTGAATAAGCTCTGGTCTGTATATGTATCACTCATAAAAGGTTCCCATTTCTTTTTCGGGGTGCTTCCAATATCACCTTTTCATACGATAACAAACAAGACCTTGAGAGGTGTTGAAGTCTCGACCCAGTAGTTGTGAGTTCGAGTAGATGTTTCGCGCCTTGAACAAATTGCAACCCAAGCTTACCCCCCTCCCCCCCTTCCCCCCATCCTCTACTTTTAGTGAAATTACGTTGTACTGACGTTGTGGTTAATCAGCCACCATTTTACCATATTGTAGGTGGATTCGGAGATTGGGTAGACTAATAATTGTTCTTCTTGGGCAAACAGGGTTGCGATAGGTTAAAGGTTGGGGGAAGGGTATAAGAGTATAGTTCACGTGGGTTCAGGGTAGTTAGTCGCAAAAGGCCCTGAGTAAAAAAAGTTTCCTGATACAGGTTGTGGTACTGCGGCGTCCCATTGCCCCGAGAGCGACCCCATTGTCAACCTCCAAGAAGCACGCAGTCTCTTGTTAAGTACCTTGGAAAACAACCGACGCGAGCTTCATGACGGGAAGGAATGGGCGCGGGCTTACAGAGATCAATATGGGTAATAGATATATCTATAGTAGAATAATATTATATCTATATATATAAATATATTATATATATCTATATATATCTATATATAAAATAGTATTATATATATAAATATATATATATATCTAGTTTTTTGTTTTTGTTCTTCAACAAGAATCTTTCATTATTCTCACTTCAATTTCAAATGTCTTAATGAATTCGGTTCCGCTTAAAAGAGTAAGTCTCGGTTTTTCTCGATTCCTTCATCTAAATCAGATATATAGAACTTGGCTATCAGGGTTACGTGACAGATACAAAAAAACACAAGAACAGTACGAAATCG
>JAODTK010002039.1:0-12500 GCA_026419785.1 Sclerodactyla briareus | reverse complement strand
AACTAGATAACGTGACTAATGTACCATCTAGGTACTAGACAAACAAAACAATGCAACATGCGTTGTTTTTCCGAAATTACCATTCCAACGTGGCGTAACGCATACACCGGGACTTCCGGCATCAGCCGCTCACCAAACTAAAATGTCTTCCTTACCCGTGTCTGGAAGGCATTACACTCCTGCGTTGATACTACGTGCAAATATACGGGCCTTCTGCATTTATGGTTGCTTTACCTAGGTTTGTCGCCGCAACTTCGCCGCAAATCAAAAGTTAGAGTAACACAAACTGTATGTGACTGTAATGTTTTCTGATTTACGCATAATCAAATGCAAGCTCCGTTTCCCCATTGTTGATTGGCCGCACCGGGGACAAATTTTCTCTTCAATAGTTACAAACATCAGGTCGCCATTGCCTCTCCATTATTATAATTACTGCATGCCCCTCGTCATGGTACGGAATGGAGATTAGCAAAAATTTGTCCATTTCGGACTCCCTTATCAACTGTCAGGTGCGATGAAGGCATGTACCCAATCAAGAAAAAAAGTTGCTAAGAGGCGTCATAAGATACGCACGAGTTACGTTCCGGTACGTCTAAGCAGTAATTTGGGGAATCGGGTTCGAACTGAATATAAAAAATGCAAATTGTTTCCCATGTCTTACCCCTCGAACGTCAAATAGGCCTCGCTTCACAATGGGTACTAACCGCACATCTCGCCTTTCCGCCCGCCACAGTGTTTTTCATTTTGCATTTTGCATTTACTATATTCAACCAACCTGATCTTGGAGATTGAAAAAGAGCAAATTGTCATGAGCAAATATTACGCTGAAACTTAAGAGCATATTAGACGAAAATTTGCCACCACTTAGGCGCTACCTTAAATACACTAATCTCAATCTGTGGACCAATTTCAAATTACTAGGCCTGATACCCTCAATTAACTAAAATGACCCTTGAACCCAAGATGTCTAATAGGAACAATCAAGTTCTTGCACTCCCTAATTCGACTGTATAACGAGCTGGCTCGGACCAACCAATATTTAGACAGAGACAGACAGACAGACAATTGTAGATAATAAGATAGATAACTACAGAACACGGACCTGGTAAAATGTGCAATCGGAGCCTAACTGCATTTACTTATGAATGCAGAGCGATATCTGTCTGTACGAGACACCACCCTCAGTCCCTTCCCTACGATGATGAGTTCATCAAGTTGGCTTACAATGGTTGACCGGGTCATTCCACAGTGATTCAATTTGTTCGCGCCGCTACCTCATATAGCGAGTTAAACATGCAGAAAAAACCTCCAGTAACAATCTTGCTTGCACGACTGATAAATCATCATTATTTTCATGTGTTTTGTCACAGTTACCATCCAAACAGACAATACAACAGTATGTTCCAACGAACGAATAACTAAGTAAAAAAGATGGCAAGTATGTTTCGATGAAAAAGTGAAAAGATTGTTCCGTAAGCAGTACAGACGGGGTTTTAGCTTTTTCAACGTAACGAACATGATCTTTCAGCTTCGGCTCATCATCAATGGCCCATCTCGAATAATTTTGATTTCCGTACTTCGAGGTTACTCCCCTGGTTTCAGGGGGCAGTTACGGTTTTCCCGCATTTTGACAAGAGTAACTCTCTTACTAAATTGCCAGACCTTTTTTCCGATCAGACTGTGATGTCAATGCTATATTGGAATGAAATGAATGATGTGTATATGACGGCGTAAGGTGGCAATGGTTCGAATGGCAGTATGCAGTGACCCTCTATTTGGTGATATTGTGAATGTAATCGATTGCTGGAAGTCAAATGTGAAATGAAATCATGGGAAGGCTGTTTGTGTTTGAGAGATCTGAGTCCCAAGAGGAAAGCCAACGGACGAGGGCTTCAAGCAACACTTGTGAGAACATCCTCAAACCCCCCGTTCACACCACCCATATGAAACGAATATTTGGGTGTAGTGCCCTAAGTGCCAATTTCCTTGATGACCTTACTTTTGCCTAGTGAATGTTGGCCAGCCTAGCGCGGATTGTCTGTAACTTCTTTTCAATATGGTTTTTAAAGTTCCAGTTTCAGTTCCTTTCGAGTGGTCGTTTCCAGGCTCTCTGTGAGTATGGGAAAGGGAGATAAGTGAGCTCTGGAATGACGGTGTAGTTATCATTATGGACATGTTGCCAAGTTATTCCTATTGCTATCTTCTTCTATAAGGTTTTTAATGATAAGATTCCGTGAAGACCGGTTTGATAGCATATTGCGCTCTCTGGGTGTGGTGCTAATGCGGCTCCTTTAGTGTCATTTTGTGCGTTGTGTTTGTGTCAGCTTGCGTGGTGGTATAGTAGAAAGCCCTACTAGTTGTTTCTTATGTAAAATAGATTTGTTTAGTGATGGTAGCTTGGACCAGATTGAGAAGTGGGACAGCTGTATAAACCATCAAATTGTTTTTCCACATGCCTCTCTGTTCCATAGCTTAAATTTTTGACGGGAGCCACTTCATCAAGATGGGCGGATGGCGGCCATCTATGGATTACCAGAAGGGCCGCCATGTAAAGCCTATACATTTCAATATACTCTACCCCTAGTAGAACCATTTTGGTTTCAAAATACATTTTCTGGGTCAAGAAAGTGCAATACATGTCTTTAGAATTTCCTAGTGACTATTTGGCCAATACACTTCATCGTTCATTATATCTACCCACCAGCTCTTAATAACACTAATAAAATGTAATGTTCACACAAAACTATATACCCCCCCCACTGAAGTCGTAGAATGGCTTATTTTGAAAAGAGGACAATATTATCTTTCCACGGTATTCATGTTACTGGGGTCTATGTTTGGCAACTTCTCAGAAAGCCTGAAACGTCAGGTGACCTTTGGCTTGACCTTGATTTCACATGTTCGTGGCTCCGATTTCCACAAAATGTATACTCTGGCCAAATAAAACAGAAATTGACCACCCACTGCCGCAACCCGGGCATATCGTCTGTCACCAATCGACAAGTTCAGGTCCAATATATTGGGGGATAGGATTTATGGAAAACATTTCAAAACCGCCTTTTTTGCTGCATTTTGGGTAAAAAGGTGGGAGGTCGCCTAATCATAAGTCAACGCCGCTTCACCCATCCCCACAGTTTTTTGTTTATTTCGAAAGCCTCCATTGCTCACTGCTTCACCGCGAGGCCGGGTGGCGCAATCAACAACTGCACTCCTACTTGCAGTACCCAAAACGTCGACCGCGCGGTTGACAAATGTGAAGTTATTGACTTACCAGCTAACAAAGTTGAAGGGTTTTCCATTGTCATTTTTTAACATTTTAGGAATGTAGAATAGATATTCTGAAGGTTAGGGCCAATATATCGAACGAACCTGAGTACTAATAAACTCTAGAAGTGAATTCAACTAATATGAGAGATCACAAAACATCATTTGTTTAAGCCGATTCTCGCCGAATCTCCATTAGGATAGTTCGGAACCCGTTCCGCAATATTTTCCCCTTCATATTTTGCCCTAAAAATCACCCCCCCCCCTACAAGATTTCTAGGATCATCCCGGACGAATTATTATGTTGCTTGCTCTGTCCGAACACATTCGCGTCAATTTTAGATCTGTCAACATTCTTGATTCATGAGACTGGTGACAAAAAAATTCACAAACTGTCAACACGTTGGGTGTTAAAGGGTTAAGCGGCCGATCACCTAGTGGTACAAACGTCACTGGCCACTAGAACTCTCCATCTTGGTGTCTGGATATTGTATCTGGGGGGCCCAGAGGAATGCCATACCATTCGAAATATATCGATGATTATTTCCACCACTATATCGCGTTTTGTCCAGCCAGCACATTTACTTAGTTTAAGACAAGACCACGCGTGTCTCCTATAATCTAGTTTATAGTCCTTTTGTTTGTGTTTTTCTGTGCAGGTGCAGCTTTAACGAGTATGGTACATAATGAATTGGGAATTGTGTATCATATGCCAAAGCAGCATACACTGAAGGAAGGACTCCGATGCCTTTGAATGCACCGGGACTGGAGGCAGATCGAGCATATAACCTTCATGGATAAGGTGAATGCCTTTCAGGGAGCTGAATAAACTGCCAGTACCACTCACTTTTGGGAGACGCGAGGGGCATTGATGTGACCAGTTATGTCCGGCATCGGGCACAGTGGCATAATGCTGCACCAAATCAATGTGAACAAACTGCAAAGAGAACGAAAGAAGAGAGAGCTGGAACTTCCAAGAGCAGTTGCTGCAGATAGACGACTCAACCCCCCCCCCCATTCGCGAGGGGCCACGGACAAAGAAGGCATGTAGTATTTGCAGAAATCAGAGGACTTCACGAGTTCATGACTATTCAGGCAGATGAAAATGTCAGGGGTATGGCAACGGACCTGCCCAAGAAACGAATTATTTGCCAAATTGAGGGTGATGATCTCATTGCACAGATGCAAATATCGACCTGGCTGCGTAGTTGACGAAAAACCTTAGGCAGAAAAACAAGATAAGGAATAACCAAGCCAGAGTCTTTGTTGAGCTCATCACTCATGTGGAGGATTGCGTGGAAGTGGTCTAATTCTACTACAAGTTTCCATACTGCGTTGAAACGTGGTGAAAACCGCCTGCTTGAATTTGGTATCCTCAAGGAAATCAACAAGGTTCTCTTCAAGAAACAAGTCCTTGCGGTATTTTTTCTTCTCCATGCCCAGAGCGATTGATGGAAACTTTGATACTTGTTTCGACAGGGTATGCAGGTAAGCTGAAGCCGGCTTTAGAGTGTGACTATGAGAGATGCACTGATTCTTTGCCAAGGCTGCCAACATTGTGCGGATGATATATTCGGTTGCCAATGGGTTCAACTTTAATGCCCTTTCCCCTGCTGAAATGCCAGCAAATCCGTTCCCACCAATCTCAAGTCACTGGTGACCATGATGCTGACGTAGGCTACCTGAAAGATCAAGCCCGGCGACTCCCAGAATGCCTCACTGTCCACGGACCATCTGTTAACTGTAAGAAGAGGGCTCCAACTAGCAAATTTCGGCATTCATTTGATACGACCACCTGTGCCCCTTTACCTAGGACTGAGTGTCTATACGCAGACCAGGTCAAAGAAGTTGATTACTCAGCTATATGAGTTGGGCCTCAGTTGTAATCTAGTGATCGGTTGTTAACTTGAGAGTCACTGGCTACTGCGTCGTGAGAACGTGTGAAGAATGGAATTGTGTGTCCTGCTCAGCTACATAAAGGGCTCTTCACCGTGAGTGCCCTAGACAACCTTGATCACAACCCATCAAGTACCACAGCCAAAGGGTCCTTCCATGGCACCAGCTCAGTTTCTTTCAGTTTCCCCTCCAAGTACAATTTGGACACTTCCAGGAGGGATAGGCCTGCCTCGCCAGGAACAAGAAGAATCATCGGTTCCTGACAACTTCCCCACCGTGCCAGCATTGCACTCATTAAGGCCAATGTGGCTGTGTCCCAAGACACACAATCCGTTAAGCGTTAGGACACCTGGGTGAACATATATGAAAGAGAAATGTTGGTTCGAGCTGATCGCAGGAGGCGCTAGCTGCAAGGAGGACATTGTGGCATGGTTCACTTACCCGCATCTCGTACAAGAGTATCAGATGATTACCGCCTGCTCTCTCACAGCTCTTGCCAATGTTCCTATGAGAAGGCTGCTACGGCTTCCATGTCAGAATGGTATGGATTACAGCGCGAAGCCATACAGTTTTCTGATCCTACACAGATCCCAGTAATGGCTGTTGATGCACCACTGTACGCACGGCCAAGTTGTTCAGAGGAAGTGCCTCAACCATGGGAGGACAAGTGTGTTGTCTGTTCGGTGGTCTTCATATGGAACTGGCAATGTGGAAGACATTGGGGACTACTTGGAATCCCTCGGATGGGCCACTGCACTGACTGAAGCTGGTATCGCATCCTCCGGCACAGCGGACTTCTCCTCAAAGCATACACCTCATATAACAAGACATGCCCACCAAGTGACCGCTCTGGCATTGGCCAAGCTGCAGAAGAGATGCTTCTTGACATGGTTACTGAGGGACCAAAGAAGCTTGAAAAACAAGATATGACACCATGCTTCCAATCATTCAGTACTGGTCCCATCCTTTAACATGGGCATTTTGGGTCTGATCTTTGTGCGGGTCCCACAGAGAACAGGATTTCTCCCCATACGTTGGAATCGTTGAAGGCTCTTGTCCCAAATGGCTCTTCGCCCTTATCACCAAACTATGCCTGATGGATTCTGTTCACATCCGGGACATGGAAAGTCTGCCACACCTCAGGAGGAATTGAAGAACATGGTCATTGGGTTGTTTCTAAGACCACAAACAGATTCTCAAGCATACCGATAGACCAGGCTCAGGCAGATAACTTCTGGTGAAGGTTCTGGGGGTGCGTGACTCCCGACAATCCCTCAAGCATTCAACGTGATGATCGCAGGGCCTAAGGCAATCGGCTTGCTTAAACAGTTTGAAGCAGCAATAGCATTTCAAAGAAGACAATACAACAACACCATGACGAAGGAATGTCCTACACAGCAGACAGTCAAAGAGCAAGCACTATGTCTGTGCACATCTCAGTGATAAGCAATCGGTTCCTAGATGATACCCCTGACTCCTAATGCCCGGACACCGAAATTGGATTGACTAGCCTGTGGTCAGACAGTCCCGCACTATAGACTCGAATCAGTGGGCAGGGATCAGTACAGCATTTTATTTTTTTTTTACCCTAAGACAGTGATCAGCGACCGCACATGCTCCATTCGACGATCCCATCAAGAAGAACTCACTTGCGTAATTCAGATGCCCAACACAAGACCAAGACCAAGCAGGCAGGGCAGATCTCGATGCTGAAGGATGATGTGGCACTCTTCTCCCGATTGTATATAGTCATGCAACACCGATACGGGGACATGGGCGCCTTCTTTAAGTATGAAACCATCCATACCCCCCCGCTCTACTGACCGAGGGAAACTACGGCTGGGAAAGAAGTCAGATCTGCTTCCTGTTCTGACACAGAAGACACAGCCGGAGCCCAGGTAGTTTTGTTGTAAATGTACTCGACGGTGCTGGCTGTTGGGCTCACTTCCTGTCCACTACCGAACATTACCACATTCGACGATATGCCATGGTGTTTTTGTTCCACCATCATGAAACCCGTGGCGACCTCTGAAGCGTTTTATGTGGCCTGGGATACCTACCTCACCAGCACATAAAAAGTCAACAGGAAGAGAAGCGAGTCAAGGGATACGACGAGGTGGTTGGTCAGAACAAGCTGCCAGGGAATGGCCAGATTCCTGCGTTACCCTATGAACAGCAAGAACTCTTTGCCGTTCTTCTCCATTAAGATTGCTCTCTGCCTGGCCAGATGGAAGCAGGTCGTCATTCCTTCTGGAATCAGAGTGGTTGGCACAGACACAAGCCACTCCATGCTGCCATTCAACCATGGAGAGGCGACACCAGATCCTGATTCACCTGTTGATTGCCCTGGAGCATGGCTCTTCTACATGCTTGGTACGCACATTGGATACTGATGTTTTTGTTTATCCTCATCAGCACGTCCCAATTCCATGCTCTGCTCACCCAGTATCCACTGCAGACATCTAGTCGCTTTTGGCCGCAAGACTACACTGTCTTCTATAAATCCATCTGCCATGTTTGGGCAAAGACCAGTCCACAACCCCCCCCCCCCCCACCGCCCGCACTACCCCTGTCTCACTGTTTACACAGGCTGTGAACACAACCTCATCATTCTGCGGAAGGGGAAGAATCAAGCAGGGAGGCTTGGAATTCCTACCCGAGTGTCACGCCAGGCGTTCAACTACTGGCAGCCGAATCCGCACCGACGGTGACCATATATGCCAACCTTGCAACTTTTGAGCGCACACCTCGTCCTTTACGACAAGACGAGTGATCTGATCGTCAATGTAGCATGGAGAGAGTTGTCTGCCAGAATAACAAAACTGGAACCTATTCCACCAACTCAAGAATTCCAGCTTTTTGCTGCAGCACTCAAAGCGAAGCTGCTATCAGGCGGGATCTGTTGGCCGCAGCCGACACCCTGTCCAGAAGGATGTGGGTGGACATTAGATAGAGACAGCCATGTTTGCTCCTGTGTGGGGCATTCTACTGATGGCTTCGAAAGCCTGCAGTGCAGTGGTCAAGTGCGGTTGCAAAAAGCGCGAGGGCTGTGTACAGGTGCTCAGCATAGAGGCGCACTGAGAAGGCACAGAGATTTGCAGTTGCAATTGGACAATGATGTAAACCCAAAAGGCTGTGGGGATCGGGTGAAGCGTTGTTGACTTCAAATTTTAGCCGCCCCCCAACTTTCTACCCAAAATGCAGCAAAAAGGTGGTGTTTGCCTGTTTTTCTCATTAAATCTATATCCCCCAATACCATAGCCTTGAAAATTGTCAGATTGCTGCAGACGACAATGCCTAGGGTTGCGGCAAGTTGGTGGTCTTTCCGGTTTCATTTGGGCAGATAATAATTTTGTGGAAATCGGAGTCACTGAACAGCGAAATTTCAAGGTCCAATCCAAAGGCACGTGACTTTCAGGCTTCTGAGAATTTAAACAAACTCGACCCCCCATAACATGAATACTTGTTGGAAGGTAATCTTGTCCTCTTCCAAATAAGCCATTCTAACAACTTCCAATACATTCTACAGCTTCATGATTTTTTTGAAAGGCTGGTATCGCATCCTCCGGCACAGCTGACTCCTTACTCAAAGCATCACACCTCATAGAACAAGACATGCCCACATTGACCGCTTTCTGGCATTGGCCAGCTGTCAGAAGGATGCCTTCTTGGACATGGTGACTGAGGAAACCAAAGAAGCTTGAAGACAATATATATCACCATGAGTCCCAATGCCAGTACTTGGGATACCACCCTAACATAGGGCATTTGGGGTCTGATATTTGTGCGTGCCCACAGAGAACAGGATTTCTCCCCATACGTGGAATCGTTGAAAGCTTTTGTCATGGTTCTTCGCCCTTGATACCAGAACTATGCCGCTGATTCCTGTTCACACCGTGACATGGAGTCTGCCCACATCCATTCAGGAGAATTTGAAGACAGTCATTGGGTTGCTTCCAAGACCACAAACAGATTCTCAAGCATACCGATAGACCAGGCTCATGAGCAGAATAAACGATCTGGTGAAGGTTCGTTTGGGGGTGCAGTGGGAATCACCAAAATACCTCAGCATTCAAGAATGATGATCGCAGGGCACCTGACTGAACAAGCACGGCTTCTTAAACAGTTTTTTGTGGCAGCAGTACATTCAGAAGAAAGACAAAACAACAACACATGACGAAGGAATGTTATCCAACAGAAGACATCCAAAGAGCAAGCACTAGTAGGTCTAGTGAATCATCCGTGGGATAATGCAATCCGTTCCTAGATGATACCCTGAATCCTAATGCAGGACACACGAAATGTGATTGACGAGCCTGTGGTCAAGACAGTCCGCACTATAGAATTGAATCAGTGGGACGGGATAGTACGCACGTCCAATAAGACAGTGATCAGCGACCCCGCACATGCGCATTCACGATCCCATCAAGAAGAACTCACTGTACTTCTTCAGTGCAAACAACACAAGACCCGACCAAGGCAGGCAAGGGCACACTCTGCTTGAGGATGATGTGGCACTCTCTCTCCCCGATTGTATATAGCATGCAACACCGAGAAGGGGACATGGGCGCCTTCTTTAAGTATGAAACCATCCATACCCCCCCTCTCTATCTGACAGAGGGAAAAAACTACGGTGGGCAAAAGAAAGAAGTCAGATCTGCTTCCTGTTCTGACACAGAAGACACAGCCGGAGCCTCCAGGTAGTTTGTTGTCAAAAGTACTAGACGGTGCTGCTGTGGTGAAATTCCGTCCCCTTACCAACATTACCAAATTCGACGAAGATGCCAGTGGTGTTTTTGTCCACCACATCATGAAAAACTTGGAGACCTAGAAAGAGTTTATGTGGCAGGGATACCTACATCACCAGCCAGCATAAAAGAGTCAACAAGAGAGAAGCGAGGCAAGGATACGACGGAGGTGGTTGTCAGAACAACAAGGTGCCAGGGCATTGGCCAGATTCCTGCGTGACCACGATGAACAAGCAAGAAACTCTTTGCCTTCTTCTCCAGTAAGATTGCATCTACTGACTGGCAGATGGGCAAGCAGTCCTTATACCTTCTGGAATCAGAGTGGGGGCACAGACACAGCACTCCATGCTTGCCTTGCAACCATGGGAGGCCTACACAAGGATACTTGATTCACCTGTGTGAGATGCCTGGAGAATGGCTTTCTACATGCTTGTACGCACTGTGATATGATGTGTTGTTATCTCATCAGCAATTCACAGTTCATGCTCTTGCTCACCAAGGATCCAGTGCCAGACAGCTGGGTCGCTTTTGGCACTGGCACCAAGAAACACATGTCTCATATAAATTTACCATTCTGCATGCCTTTGGGCAAAAGACAAGTCACAGCACTACCCCTTGTCTCATGTACACAGGCTGTGACACAACCTCAGAATTCGGGGACGGGGAAGAAGTCAGCATTGGGAGGCTGGAATTCCCCTAACCCGATGTGTCACCCAGGCGTTCACTAATGGCAGCGAAACATCCGAACACTACGTACCATCTATGCCCCATACACTTGCAACTTTTGGAGCGCTACCACAGTCGTCCTTTACGACAAGACCCGATGATCTGAGAAATCTGTCAATGAGAATGGAGAGAGTTGTTAGGCAGGGAAGAACAAAAACAATGGAACATAATTCACAACCTCAGATTCCAGCTGGCAGACACGGTCAAAGCGAGTTGCCTATCAGGCTGGGATCTGGTTGGCCCAGCAGCCGACACCACTCAGAAGGTGTGGGTGGACATTAGATAGGACAGCCAGTGTGGCTTCATGTGTGGGGCGCATTCTACTTATGCTTCGAAGCCTGCAGTGCAGTGGTCAAGTGCGGTTTTGCAAAAAGCGCGAGTGATGGGTAAAAGGTGTCATGCAAGAAGGGCACTGGAATATGCACCAGAGCTTTGCAGTTGGCAATGTGACAGATGATTTAACAAACGCTGTGTGGGGATCGAGTGAACCGCGTTGTTGACTTCAATTCAGCGCCCCCCAACTTCTACCCAAATGCAGCAAAAAAGGTGGTTTTTTTTTTAATGTTTTTCTCATAATTATCTCCCTCCAAACATTAGCCGTGAAACTTGTTCAGATTGCTGCAGACGCCAATGCCTCGGGTTGCCGGCACGTTGGTGTTCATTCTGTTTCTTTGGCAGCAGCAGCGTAAGTCATAATTTGGTGGAAATCGGAGTGTCACTGAACCGTGAAATACGGGGTCAAGCCAAAGGTCACTGACTTTCCGGGCTTTCCTAAGAATTTAAACAAACATCGACCCCCATAACATGAATACGGTGGAAAGGTAATCTGTCCTCTCCAAATGAGCCATCTACAACTTCATGGGGGGTGTAGTTTTGTATTTTGTAGTTTTGTGTAAACATTAGTCATATGTTTATTTGGGGGCCAGGTTTACACGGAGGTAAGGTTAATAGTTCAATCAGGCATCATAGTAATGACAAAGCATTGTCGTGTGTAGAAATTCTCAGCTTTTGTGTCCAAAACCGTGGAACTTTTAGTTCGGGGTTAAGGAGAAAGATTTTCGAAGTATTTTTCCTTTTTCTTATTCTGCCGGCGGTATTGTTTAGTCATGAATAATAATGCGGGGTACATATGATATCTTGGAAGGTATGTCTATAATGCCAGTGGAGTCACTGTTAGGTGCTCGTAAGATCAAAGCCAAATCTACTTGTTCAAGTCGGGTTCCTAAGTCTTCCCTTTTTTTTATACAATGAGCGCAGAAACCTAGTTGCTAAGTTATGTCGTACGACGAAATTTTGAAAGCTTCATTAAAGTGATAGGACGAAGTGATATATGTAACTAGAAGACTTGTTGAGTCGTGAAAAACCGTTCAGTGACAATGAAGCATTATTTATAACAACAAAGACGTTCGTGCCATACAGGGGACAGCAATATTCAAATTTATCCCTTCATCCTCTATAACTTAATTCAAGTGTATAAGTGTACCTGCATCTGGTAAAGACTATTTTACGGCGTATGTGAAACTCTCTAATTTAAGCTGTTGAGATGGGTCGTGGTCTAGATACCCGTGAGAAATCGTCTGGTGCCAGCAAGGTCCTCCCGTGTAGACTGATGGCTTCGCATCATGATTGACCAGAACGCCAATTTTCGCGTGATAGTGACCTGGTAAACTATGTGTTCTCAACATGGAAACACTATATTAAGTCATCGGTCACTGGAAATGTGAACTAAATAAATGAATGTGGAAAGGGGGGTTTTGATGTGTTCTTAGCTATTACATTATCATAATTATTGTGATTGTGAATACGTGGTATAGGCAAATGGGGGTATGGGCCATCACCCATCTTGCATGTAATATTAGGTTTTGT
>JAODTK010002037.1:0-10163 GCA_026419785.1 Sclerodactyla briareus | reverse complement strand
ACCAACCGTTATCCTTCTCATTCGTCCCACAGTGCAGTGCAGAATGTATAACCATAATTATATCCTAGTGTTCCTTGCCCTTTCGTGCACATCCTTTTTGACACATTCACAGCCTTGCCATTGTTACGCTTTACAGTTTCATCGTTTACGTGTGTAGTTTTAGTTTTTTCTTTCTTGTGTTGTATTTAATGTTGTATTCCATCTATTCTTTATTACGATCGTTTTATTACCCTGTGCATGTTTATAAGTGGAATCTTATCTTTAATCTTATCCTCATGTGTTCTTTCGTAGTGCCATTCCTATGACATGTTGTGCAAATTTTGCATGCAATGTCATTCGAGTATTTAAAGGAAATTGTATGATGAATGTTCCTCACGATTCTTTTTCCGCTGCAGGATAATCTGCCATAAAACCACCCCTCGAGATGCCAGAACCCGTGATTTGATAGACATGCCCTAATTGGCTAAGTGGGCATTCCATTCAATCTCGTAGGATAATCTCCCAACATCCACATCCCATCAAAATCTAGTCGCACTCCTCAAGCATGTAGGTGAAATAGACGTTCCTGCCTTCAAGAGATAGAAACTTATTTAAACCTCCTCGTGCTATTCTATCTGCAATATGTCTGTGGACTACTTGGTCCTGAAGTTGCTCGCGCTGCTGCACTTTATTTTTTCTAGTATATGTGTAACACTCTCCTGCAATTTAGTTGGAATAATGGGTGCTGTGATAATTGGAATTGGGGAGTGGTAATCTGTTTTTTGGACAGGATGGACCGCCAAATGCATTATTTCCCCCTATGGCTCTATGTTTTGATTGATTGCAAATTCGACTGAACTCTGTTGACCACGACATTTTTTTTTCCTCGAAAATGAAGGTAGTAGGTTATTGATTGATTATTTTCCCGGGTGTAAAAGCTGGGCCTGTGTAACCCCAAGAAGATAAGTTCTGTATTGTATCATCCAAAAAAAAAAACAACCCCCCCGTGGCCGTCTTGATTGGCTGTGGAAGTGAATACAAATCTCTCCTAAGAAAACATTTATTTTCTTTGAACTTGTGCCATAGGTTTTTGGTTGGTGTAAATTGTCCAGTTTGCAGTATATTGGGGTGTCAATGTAATACTGTACACTTTTATCATTGAATATAAATGAAAAGCTTAACATGGTTACGACGTCTCGCCGAATTTCGTGTTGTGTTTATTCCGTCTGTCCGGCGTCTGTCCTTGTCTAACCCGTATGTTCCGGTTCCGTATCTACTAACCGTTTTGCCCTCATATTGATTTTTTTTTTTTTTTGTGCCGGTGCCTTGTTTACCTGTTTTGTGCAGGTATAGTTTAGTCTGGACGGCCGTACTTATTAGGTATTCTTTTATAAAATCATCTTTTCCAGTGCCCAGCAAGCGTGCAACCTGGAAACTGCCTTTTCCTCAGCTGCTATTTTCACCAATACACGGAATAAGACAATGCCTTTATGGCAGTACCCTAATGTTTATGTTAGGGGGGTGTGGGGGGGGGGGGGGGGGGGGGGAGGAGGGGGGGGGGGGGGGGGGGGGGGGGGGGGGGTGTTAATCACACGCAGTCCGAACCTTGAGATGCCTACCTCTCGTTGTTTCCCTCTTCAATCTCTTGCTGCTAAGGGAGATGGCAACAGGTACCATTTCAACGTCTTTGACGACCGGAATGCGACCCACCGGTCTGCTAGGTGGAAGGCCGTTGCTCTTCTATTGTCATCTTTTTATATGAGGGTCAAGGTATTAATTGAGCACGGGCAGGCAATTATGTGAAATTGCCTTTTCCGCCCCCCCCCCCCCACTCACCGATTAATCATTGTTCGACATATATTGACCACACTTACTGTTATGTTCTCTTATAATTCCAGAGAAAGCGACATTTTAATGCCTTAGGCAGTGTTTATCACGGCTGTTAGTAACGCGTCTTTTTTTTTTTCATTGAAAAAAGGCATTAAGTGTCATCAGAAGTAAACAGTGAAATCAAAAGTGCATTTCAGGTACCTGTGCGTCTTGTTATGGGATTTTTATAGAAACTTAGATAAATGTGTATTCACTGTTCGAGGCATTTTTGACCATTTGCGAAGGCCAGATCAGTTATCATTGGAAGTGGCCCCCAAAAATTAGCGACTGTTTGAAACAACCTGTGATGAGGAGAGTACGAACCCTATTGGTTTGTGTGTAAACAGGGCGTCCCTATTTGGTAAAATAGAAACATTTGGGGGCTAAATCTTACCCTTGTAAGTACAAAACTTGACCTCACTTGGATGCATGGAGTTTTTCCCCACACGTGATATTCTCATAGCACCCGAATACTACAACCCTGAAACAAGTGACAAGGTTTTCGTGTATGGGTGTTTATGTGTTTTGTGATGTGCCTGGCTTTATCAACAAAAACATAGTTGGTAATCAGGTTAGAGTTTTTTCGAGGTCCATCCGAGGTAGCGACATGCGCCCGTTTGGTTAATTAATACGATTAGTCCATATGCCTAGCCGGTAAGATGAGAAAAAAAAAGTATAATTGGGCAAACGTTAGCTTGTTGACGCGATTTGATTCGACCCCACATGAATGGATAAAGCAAATACGTGGTATATGGATCGTCCATAAATGAATACATGATCCCTATGTTGGAGGTTCAATCGAAGGCCTCTAAGGTCCGAAGGATGAGTCAAAGTTGGGAATTTTGTCAAAACGGAGAACCAGAATATTGGTTTTAATGCTGACATTTTGCCATGCGTCGGGAGTGTATGAGGGTGGTTTTCTGGTAAAAACAAAAGGGTGGGAAATTGTGAACATTGCAATTGGCCAATTAGGCTTGTAAAACGAGACCTTCACCCCAGGTGAAATGGATCAAGTTCATATTCGTATGTGGAGGTCTAATAGGGAGTACTTGGTTCCGTAATGTTCTGGGTCAAGGACAAAGTCATCGAGAATAAATACCAGCTGAGACTCGATATAAAGCATTTGGCTTCCTGGTTTCTTAACAAGTTCCTTGCACTCATGACAGCAACATCCAGCTCAATCTGCGGTATGTATGGTAAATGGAGGTGAGGATTTCTGACATGTTACGTTATACTGTTTTGCTTTAAAAGCTGCACAGTTGATCAAATACTTTTTCTAATGTGCGGTTCCAGCAGTAAGTTTCTGCAGTTGGCCGTTTAAAGACCAGATATGCCGGGACGCCATCGGACCTGATAACAAGTATGACCGCTGTTCCGTGTGGCGTATGTAACCACAGGTTTGTTTGGTTTATGATTCTCAAGCAATATTAGAGTATCAAACCAATCGGTTGTCAAAAATCAATTAAGATCATGGGGATTGGGATGTTCAGGGGCGGTTTCTGAAATGGAAAGAATATAGCATGGTTTGGTGTCTTCCACAGGGCGAGTTAATACTGAAACGTTACCCTGATTCATCTACTAAACTATACTACTAAGTTACCTGAGAATTATACATTTCCAGCATTATTATCTCGGATATGAATCCGAATCCTCCGAAAGCACTACATGAATCGCCAGTATAATTGATATCACTATTATTATCACATTACACAGGTACAGCGTCAATGCTGAGGTATTATCGTTAAGGCTTGTTCCTAAATCCCTCCTCTAAATTGAACCAGTAGAAGCACTGCTAGTTCTGCCGCCCTTCCTTGTCAGCGATGCAGGAAAGTCATGGGTAACTAGACATATGGTGTACGTTTTCCCAATTCGGTAATGCACAAGTTAGATAGTTCTCTGCCGCTGGGTTCATTTAGGAATAAGTCTCACTCCTCATCTTCGGAACCTTTGTAATTTCAGAGCCAAACGCAGTTTACCGGAGCACGTCGAGATCAAGAGCAGCGACACAGTCTAGACATCACAAGCTTCTACAATAAGGGAACTGATGTAGATCTGCTATAGGTCAGAATCGCATACAACCACATTCTAACTATAACTTAGACAATAAGGTAGTGTTGGATCCACTACGCCATACCGAGAATGGGCAGAATCCTGGCTGGGTTGACATCCCAATATTTCAATTAGATTCCAACGAGGGGGGGGGGGACACTTTCTTTTACTACAGGAACACGACGTGGTTAACATATTATTCCGTGCGTGTAGCTTATTATGATATAATAACATTCTAGGTGCCAAATTGCCTTAAGGATCAATGGTGAGGAATTCTCTGGAATATGCTAAATCGGTCTCCATTAGAGTTAATACAGTAAAATGGCTAACATACACATGCCGTGCCACGAGGTTAGGATGTGGTGCCGCATCACTGCAAATGGTGTCTACTGAATATCTTCCTCAGTAGGCCAATTGGTTGTATATTAACATACTGGCATGTGAGGAGTACGCTTTGACATACGAATGCTTCTATCCTGAAAACAATGAAGAAAGTGCGGGTTTTATATTCATTACCGCACACTGAAACTAGAAAGCTAGCAAGCTCTATTTACTGGTGCTTGTATTATAGAAGAAAAGACACAACGTTTCTTGAAAGGAATGAATGGGGTGCATGTATTATGGATCCTACAATTACTAATCAGGTATAATCGCATGTCTCGTCCCAACTTTTCGTGTCATATAATCATTAGTAATGACATCATTCACCTTTTGTGAAGAAGTCGCATCTTCGATTTCTCGTCTGTTAACAGATATTGTAAACGTGTATTATATACCATTAGTTCGGAGGGGCAATTCGCACATCTGCCTATGATGTGAATGTACGTGGTGTGGGATCAAACAGGTTTTTTTCTTCAAATTTTGTCAACCATGCTACTCCCTGCTACTCCCCCGCCCTCTCCCTTGTCTCTCACTCTTTCCCTCCCACGCTTCCCTCCCCCCACTTTACCTCCCGGCTAACTCCCGCTACCCCACCCCCCTCTCCTCGCCCCCACCCTCTCTCCAACTCCTTCCTCACTCTTTCTCTATTACGATTTGCAATTTCGAATTAAGGATAACAACGACAATAGTTGTCATAAAAAACCAGTTGTTGACTTAACTCGGATGTCTTAACATGTAGTGATAGCTACCGGTTTTAAACATCAGCAATGGGAGGCGAAACTCCCCCCCCCCCCCCGAAAAAAAAGAAATAATCGGCGCGTTGTGCACGTGAAGTATGCACCTGACTTCACTTTTGTGTGAGGCTTAGTGTTGGGGTGATATGAGTATGCAGCAGCTGCCTGGTTTAACCGCGGGAAAGGAGGAGTCCGATGGAATTCATGGAGTAATGTTTACTAGTTGAGAAAAAAATAAAATAAATGACAACCACTTTACTTTTGAGTATGGATGCGATTCGATCTTACTTCTCTAGCCCTCCTTCTGTGTCGTCTTCCCCTCACTCATTATTCTAGATCGATGTATACCGCGAGGGCCTTTCAGGAGGGCGATACGACCGTCTCATCTGGAAATGCGTGGTGTATTATGGCTCTGGAACATGGGGAACATTCCGTTAATTAACTCATTACATAAATAGTGTTATTAGCTTATTACCAATCACATGATAAAGACGCGAACTGTCAGATACACAGTGACCTGCCTGTCGTTACACAACTGCTTTGATCAATTCGATGTACCCGCGTCCAGAAGACTGATCCTCACATCTGGCCTGTCTCTACCTGGTGTCTCGTTGTTATCAAGCTGAGAGTGACAGGAGCCGAGGACATCGCAAGAGCAAAATGTCTTCAATCCTAGAATTTGGTCCGTAGTGAAGGATGTCAAAGAAGTATCGTGAGTATATAGTCCACTCTGTAGCTAACACCACTGCTCATCATGGGCCATTTGCATTGCGATAGGGTACAAACATGGTGAGTCAGATAGATTCATGTTCAGTTTAGTTTAGTGCAAAGGTCAGAGGACAACCTACTCTCCGATAGACCGAGCCACGACATCCCAACAGAGAAGAAACATCCCAGACGCCTGAAGAAATCGTCCTGTTCCTGAAAATAAATAAAGATTGTTCTTGAACGCATCCACACTCTCAGACAGACCAACATCTTCAGGAAGGTTATTCCACTCATTAATAACTCTCTGGGTCAAAAATGTTTCTGAATGTCCAATCTACCGCGTTTACCACGAAGCTTGAGACATTGACCCCTATTGGTGGTACTTTTGGAAAACTCAAAGAATAGTGTAAGGAAAGGCCCCCGACTCAATGAACAAGTTTAAACCTGAATCAAAGCACCTCGTAATTCGTCTCAGCTTCCTCGAAGTTAGACCGAGACGTCTTGATCTCTCCTCGTAAGGTAAATATCTAGGACAGTGAATTAATCTAGCGGCCCTCCGTTGAACGTTTTCATTACTGCTGTCTTTTCGAGACATATGGAGTCCCTACTTGGACAGAATACCCCCCTCTCCAGGTGAGGTCTCACCATGCTTAACACAACCTGATACCACATCTTATCAGGGAAACTGAGTGAGTCTGTCAAGCCAAGAATCCAGTTCCTTCCCCGCGCAGCTTCAGCAAAAACACAACTGTTTAGAAGGTTTCAAAGAGACTCGATATGAACCCGAGACTTTTTCTGAATTCACCTGGAGTGTATTTTGCCATTTAACTTTAAGGAAGCGTTGCGATTGGTGGAAACAACCGATAACCTTCACACTTAGCGGCATTGAAAAACATTTGCCATCGGAAGACCATTGGAGATCATATCACATCCCTTTTGACCATTGCAATTCTTCTCTGATGGTGGTAACATCCCCAACTAAATACCATAATGACCACACAACTTTAGTTCGTTGTTTCCATCATTGGTAGAATAACAAAACAAGATCAATCACCGAGAGCGAGCACTAGGTCAACTTGAAGTAATTTGAGGAATTGCGTATAACAGAAATGGTAAAGGATCTCTACCGACATGACCCTTTCCCCCTCCTATAATTTTGCCTATTCGTTTCGTCATAGATCGTCCTCTGTTCATCCAGTGTCCGTGCGGTAAAAAAGCGGTATTTATTTTCACTGGCTAATGGATCTGTCATGGATTCCTGCCGGATTCATAACAATTTTTCCAATTAAAAAGAGACAAAGTTTTGGTTCAGATTGTTTCTTTTGCATAACAGATTCGATGAGTGCCTTCTGCCATCATCCATTCCCCTGCGATAAATGTACGCTGCGCTGGTTTCGCGGAATGTAAAAGTAATATAATTAATGCGTCACATATTCAGGACATCCTATTCATTAACGTCTGCTCGACAACGACTATGAGACTTCAACGACCGGGATGGCTGGTATGGCGTACTCTGGTCAGAAAGGGTTCCGATAAAAGGGATACACTCGCTAACGTTGCTAAACCCCTCATCAAACTGTTGTTCAATTTCAAACATAAATTTATATTACTCTTGGTTTATGATGATAGTAAAGCCATACTGAATCAGTTTGAACATGATGGCCTAATTTCCACCACTTGCGGAATGTGGAAGCTCATGCCGCTCTTGCAAACGCAACTTGTTCAAAAGAACGGTTGATACCTCGAATATCAATTAACCAGTTAACATTATCAGCTGATAAGTGTTCTAGGGCAAGGCCACCAACTCCACTGTAGTATTCCACCTACGAGAAATCGTAGAAGAACACAAGATTTAGCTCATGACCATTTATAGGAATATTATATTCCTATATTGATAGAGTTGGGAAGGTGTTAAATATCGGACAGAACGACTTTACTACTCCCTCTTTACTACTGGTCTGTGAATACCTCCTTGAGTGTATTTATGCACAGATATTAAAGCGTAGCTGAGCGCATCGATGCTAAACAATCTGATAATATGTGTGCACCTCCCCCCACCCATAAGGCGTCGTGTGCAGCGCCGGTTTACGCATTCCTGCGAATGCATGTATATGATCCCCAATATGGATCATGATGAGGAAAGGAGTAGTGGACAACTCTCCTCTCTGGCTATATATTCATGTATCAGCTCGTTCATAATTCGCCGCTGCCATGGCATCAGAGGCTCACTATGCAAAACACATGTTGATGTACAAGTTAGGTTTAGACCTCCATTTGTTTTACTTACGTTTTTCTTTATTACTAATCTCTGAATTTATAATAGGCTGGCCTGTATCGCAATCACCATTCATGACTCATTGCAGGTGACATCCCTCATTAGCGGGTTCTTTGACAACACTAAATTGCCTTCCTTCGATGAGCTTGATGACCCGGGAGCGCTTTCGCCAGAGATGAGCCACTCACCACTTCACCAGCTTATATTCATACAGGCCATGAAACGTCCAACTTACTGTACCCCAACCGTTTGATTGTTCGCTATGGTCGCCTGGCTGTAACGTCAAAATATTTCCGTTGGCTCCGTATTCTTTCCCTCACTCGAATCGCCAGCACGAAGCCTGATTTTATTCACCTTCGTGTTCTTGCTAAAACATATTGTTATCGTTTCAAAACGTGTGAAGAACTCAGTTTCATTCCAAACTGACTCAATCTAAACAACAATTGATGTAACTGTTCCCAACGCTTTACCTTTATTTATCGCTGACTTCCCTTTGAACAGCATTTTACTTTTTCCAAACTCAATAACTAGTTACATTTTAGCCACATCTCGAAACTGTAGAATCTAGTATTATACCTCAAAATAAAAGTTGAGTGATACCTCAAAATAACAAATTGCAATGCTCCGACTGAATTGAGTTCGCCGTTGACTGTTTGCTTTGTCTACTCATGGCCTGCTTGACACCAATGCAAACTGCAGTTTTCTTTTCCGTCCACCAATTACGTCTCATTGCCCGGTTGTTGCCCCTGAAACCTAGTTTTAGGCGGTTCTACTACATGCCCCTTCAGCCAAATTTTTTTTTCAGACGGGTGAACCTGGGTACCCCAGTAAACATGCGGCTCTTCGTGGTTACGACCTGTAACGGCGTTCATTCCAACCGAAACGAGTTTACTTGGGTTGGCCAGAGCCAACTCCGCAGTTCTGTGACATTTCAGGGAATCCAGCGGCAGGTGGTTTACATAGGTTTATACGAAACCCACAAACGTTCCCATGTTGGTGTAGGCTCAGCCACATCAACTGATTTTTTCGTGACAGCTTTGGACTTAAAAAACCGAGTCCCCACTCCAGTACAGCAGTATGGCCATCGCCTTGGTCGGTAACGGGAGGAGTATAGTCAATCTGACTGGCAAAGGCGCCGCCGTCTTCGAGGATATTTTCCATCAGCATGCTTGAGAGCGAGTTCTTTCCGCACAGTGAGGTGCCACTGTAATGCGACAAAACATTGAGCGGGCATTATGAGAAGATCTGAACTGCAATCTTCGGGCTACATGGGAGTCGGTTCCAACTTGACATGTCGACAACCGTTACCGAAACGTGCGTGAACAATCGTCCCACAACAGCTAAATGCTGACTGTTCGACCTCAATCGAGTTCAAACTGAAAATGGTCAAGTGATCATTTATCGGAGTTTGTCAAGGGAGACGTACCTCGGTAAACACAGTCCTAGCTACGCAGTTGAAAAAAAAAAACGTCTCCTTAGACTGTCCCGTCGGTAAATACTGTGATGGGGTCACATGATTCAGGCTCTCAGTCCCTGTATTAAAGTTAATGATATATCACAGACTGCGAAACGCAACCAATTGTCATTGCGTGCCTGCCCCACAGACTTCAATGTATAGTGACCCCAGTGAATTAAACGATACAATAAATCTGCGAATACTGCTTGAGTCCAGGAAATTATTATATCAAATTATTCATTGAATACACGGTACTATATGAACCCATAGCCCCCAGAAGAGCAAAAAGAACTACGTCTAATTACCTATATACCACCTAACTGATCTAAGTTCTAACGTCGACCATTACGACATGCACTAACAGTTAAGATGAATACCGTTACAACAGCGATGAGAACATCCTCTGACTTCTTGAATTTTTCTTCAACTGATTAACATACAGGTAATTGTAGAAATTGATATCGTACCTGACACATTGAAACGATTGACTAGCCATTGTTCCCCTACGTTCAATTCTCGATTTGGAGACATTATCTACAGGTTGATTTTGTATAATATTGGGAGTTCCCATGTATAATTGGAACGGGATCTCTGATATGGCCTACGTCCGATTACACACGAGCATTGTTAATACCGATCTGCATAGTCGATTGTCTAGCCCTGTATCGTTTAGCGCGGGTGACCCTACCCGAACAATTTCTCCGGGGAACAA